>JAHWFP010022511.1:36662-46937 GCA_023313725.1 Lithobius niger | reverse complement strand
CGAGACACTACATGGGGGCGGGTACGATCACATGTGCTGCGAGACACCACGCGAGGTTCTAGAGGCTGTGCTGTGGCTCAATCCATGCTGGGGTGTGTGTGTGGGGGGGGGTGCTGCTATGAACTTTGGTCTAGGATGTAAAACACAGTAGTGGATCCAGGATGAAATTTTAGGAGGGGCGATTTCACATCGGCTAGCAGTCGAAATATAATTTTTCAATCGTGGTCCCAGTTCACAAATTTTAGAGAACGGGCGGGGAGGGGGTGGGGAGACGAAGCAAGACGCACGCTCTTTTTCCACGGTTTTTTCCCACTGTTTTGTACACAACAATTCCCGTTTGAACTAACACTTCTAGGCATAATAAATTCGTCTTATTCTTAGAGACTTCTTATTCAATTACTTATTACTTGTTTGATTCTTTATGTCGTGGATTTTTGTCTTCAAGCTTTTCTGCTATCTTAAAAAATTGAGAAATATTTCAGAAACACTAGGATGAAGAATTAACATTTTTACAGATGTTTTACATTGGTTTCGTCCTTTTATTTCGCTTTTGTCCACTTTCATTTTGCTTTCGTACATTTTTGTATTGCGCATAGTATAACAATGGACTAAAGCAAAATGAAAGTGGGGCGGAAGCAAGAAAACAGGACGAAACCAACGTAGAAAAACCTGTAATTTTTATGCTTTTGGAAGTGAGCCTCTCTTTGTGTAGGGAATAACAATAAATTTACGCAGGTAGTGAAGAAAATTTTAAACAGTAATACTGTATTATCAGCTCGTGTGTGCGATACGGTTTTATGAGGGGCGATCACTCCCACCGCCCGTGCTGGACCCGCACCGGGAAAAACAGTGCATGCATATTAGGGTCTGCTGACACTGTGTGCAATAGAATTATTCAAACACCAAGAAAGCCAAACACAGTAAATATCTACTCATCAGAAGCTTTTGTGCACATTTTCAGCTGTCACCCACACTTCTGCATTCGAATTTTCCCTCTAACTCTTGGCAGGCAATATCCAATCAATGCAGGTAAGCCCACCCTCACTACTGAATCAACTATGCTACAACCAATGTATTAAGCCAAATTCAACACAAGGAACTATAGGTACAAAGAAGCACATTTTAATCAAACAATACACAATTAAGTAAACACAATAATTAATTAAATAATAAAATAGTAAAATAAAATAAACCATAATAAATAAATAACCTAATGGAAATAAGAATGCAAAAGCTGCAGCCAGCATGAACCACAAGGAATTAACAGATAATCCTAGAAAAATAAACAAATAAAACAAAATAAAATGGCTCCAATAAAAGATTAACAGAACATAAACAATGGGAAATAAAGTAAAATAAACAAATAAATAAAATAAAGACAATTTAAAGGTAGTGCCATACAATCCTGACAGACCTGAGAAAAACCCCAAATTCACAATTCCAAATAATTTTTAAAAATAAAAAAGGTCCCAACATCAACCAGTTTGAACAACAACCAAAATCAAATAAATACAAAAACAATGCAAATAAAACTTTTTCCCTATGAAAGGCCCCACTCCAACTATGTCCAGAAGGCTATACAATCCCCAATGTTTTCATATCCTTTACTGTCCTGCATAATTCTCGTGCCCATACGCCTTCAAACAACCTTATAATCCTCAGTTAGCTCACTCAGTCCAGAACCAAGGTGGAACCGAGATTATTTCGCATGAATATTAACTGCTTGCTTTAAGTTCGTGATTTTGAAATCCAAATTCCATAACCGTATATGTGAACGAGAGGTCAACCTATCTGACTGGAAGGGAGGGAATAACAAAGACTGTGATTAATTAATTGTTCAATGACAGTTGGAAAGCATTTTATTGACTGTTCTTCAAGCATGCCGAAGTATACAGAGTGTTTTCGTACCAGTCAAGATGCACGAGGAAGCATAGTAAGACTGAAAGAAGGCGGGTGGCCCAAAGCTGTTGGCAGCCATGCTCAAGCTGTGGTGAACATTTTTAACAAATCATTGGAAAAGGGAAATAGAAACAATGATCGTGAAAATTGCAGAAATCAAAGGTGCCCCGCAGCAGACACGATCAAACAACCGTTCTGACACCATGCCAAAATCCGTTCAAACCTGCAACACATATAGTTCAAGACCTTCAGACACCTGGTCCTGTATATGCTAGGGTGGTAATAAACCGATTAAATGCAAAATGGTTTGAAAAGTTGCTGGGCTGCAGGGAAGGAAATAGTATGCCAAGACCACAGATATGAAAGAAAACGTTTTTCTCTCCAGCATATCGAAAAAATGCCAGATGATTGGAAAAGTTCTGTATTTTGTGATGAGTCTTTTGCTCAAATAAGAAAGAACGGAAGGACGAGGATGTCGACAAGGAGAGGGGAGCCTTTCTCGGATGTTATACGTTCGGACCGTTTCAGTGTGCCTATGTGGGGGATATATTGGGGACGGGAGCTGAAAATCTTCATCGTAATTCTGCTCAATATGTGCACATCCTAGAGCAAACAATGAGGCCAACGGTTACAGCAACATTTGATACTGAAGTCATGTTTGTGCACGATAATTCAGCAATGCACACAGCACATATTGTCGAATATGGTTTAATGCAAAACCTCAATTTTTGGTTGTTAGTAATAGCCAGCATGCTCTCCAGCTCTCCAGTCCTAAATCCCATCAAGAACATCTGGACCCATCGGAAGAAAGCAGTTGATGTAAGCCGCTTCCATAATGCAGATGAAGTACAGATCAGATTGAAGCAAGCATTGGATGCAGTGCTGGAAAATCTGCATTATTGGGAAACAACAGCATTGGCTATTGTGAATGGAGGGTGGTTATGCCCTAATGTGCAACAAAGATTATTCTCAAAACTAGCAAGTTGAGTGGTTAGTTTAAATGCAGCATGAGAGCTCTCGTGCTATGCTCTTTTAATACATACATTATAAAGCACAAACCTGTCTAGTGGTTAGAGAACTAGTTAAGGGTTAGTGGTTGCCAACAGAACTGACATACACTACACTCACCACCCCCTAAGAAGGGATGAGTGCTCATCTTACTTAAGAACTAGAACTATGTACGAGATATAAACCAATATGTACAAATTCCCCTACGTTAAAGGCAAACCACTAGTTTCAAGCGATAACCCATATTAAATCAACATTAAATTACACATACTGAAATTTACACAAATGTTCCTTTATAAAAAACCAAAATATATGCAACAGAAAAGTGACAGAACATTTCTTTTTCGCGAACAGGACAGAATTCAACTCAAGAAAATCATATTGTGAGAAATGAATGAAACAATATGGCTGGTAACCCATCACACCCAACTAATCTAAGCTATTTAGTTATCTGGGTGTTGTAATAACTTTCCTCTCACATCCCAAATAATGCGGTGATTTGAGGTGTAGAACCCCAGGACATTCTAGGAGAGTCATCACCCCCATACTCACGAACAGTTTGTGACTCTGGCTCAACCTTGCATTTGGGAGTGTCCACTGTAGGGAAAGCCTCATTGCTACCCTCGATATTGAGATGTCAACCCTGCGAAAACAATAACGGTGGAAAACATTCAATTTCCAATGGATTCTTTGCCATACCAGGCTCTCTCAGTGGGCCTTGATTCTCATCAGCTGGTCAGGAAAAAGTCGCCACCAGGCTTCGCTAGAGTAGCAAACGAACCGGACGTTTCAAAGTCATCTTTAAGAACATCTGGTTTGATTTCTCTTGAGCGTAACTAATCTATGTGAAGTTTCCAGAAAAAAACGTTCACATGTTTTAACAAATTAGGTCAAGTTGGCTTCATGGCTAATTACGTATCCGTGTGTTCAAAGCAGCTTATTTCAACGAAAACAATTCGAGCAAAGACAGGCTAGTCAACTTTAAAGCATCTACATCATTAAGGACGTATGGCGTGCGTGTGATTGTACATCTACTCCTCCGGAACCAAGGCACCTACAAAGATGGGAGTAGGACCAAACGAAAGATAATTAAATTATCTCAGTGTAGGCCTATTTTCATCGCCGTAACTTGATATTATAATCCTGAAAAAACACGAAAAACCCTGAAAAACTAACGTCAAAGTTTTTTTAAACCCTCATGATGTATGTTCATGACGTCATAGTTTGTTCATGAAAACCTCCTCGAGCAAAGAGAGATGATCTGGATACGGATGCACGGTAAAATAACATAAAAATACAACGTATTTTGTAACACACCACATATAGATCTTAAAACTGGTTTTGTATTAACTGACTTGATGCATGGAAAAAACAAAACAATAGATTTGGTTTTAAAACGGTATCAAACATTCGTGTTTCTGAAGCACGGAGGTGCGTGGATTGAACGAGCAAAGCGAGCGATTTTCACGTAAACTAAACCTTTTCAATGTGTGTTTCACGTTGCTCTATCAATCTTTCATCTCTCACCTTCGCAGGAGATTACTTCTGGAGGAGAAGACGTACAAACGTGCAAACAAACAAATCGTATGTTTGGAATGATGTAGGTGAAATGTAGATATGCTGAGGAATGTGACGAACGAACTGTGAACCACATTTGCAATTAGTTTGCGTCGAAATAATCAGTACATCGAATTAATCAGAACAATAATCAGTACATCGAAATAATCAGAACAATAATCAGTACATAGAAATTACATCGTCTTGAAGCTATTAGTTACGTACTGAGATGATCTGGAGAAGGATGCACGCAAAATATAACCTAAACGGACTACATATTTTGCAACGTAACACATATAGATCTTAAAATTGGTTTTGTATCAACTGACTTGATACATGGAAAGCTGGTTTTAAAAGGGTCCAAACATTCGCATTTCTGAAGCATGGTGGTGTGTAGATTGAGCAAGCAGAGCAAGCGATTTCCACGTAAAATAAATTTTTTTAATGTGTCTCGCTTTGCTCTCTCTCAATCTTTCATCTCTCACCTTCATAGGGGATTATTTCTGGAGGAGAAGACCTACAAATGTGCAAACAAACAAATCGTATATGTTTTGAATGAAATAGAGGAAATGCAGGCGGGGTTAGGAATGTGATGGATGAACTTTGAGCAATAATTACAATTAGTTTCCATCGAAATAATCAGCACATGATTTTGCGATGCTCTTGGAATCAAAGAAATTACTGGAAGCATGGATCGACTCACACGTAGCTCTCGGATGGCCGGACTGTTGGAATGATTTACAGTTATCATTTGCTTATGCAGTGACGCCTTATGAAAAACGCGTACTCCACGCAGACCATTTTCTTGATCGTTTTAGACGTGAAATGTCTGTCAGCAAAACAAGAGTTGCAGCATGAAAGCTCCTCGAGCGTAGTGAGACGACTCGGAATGAGCGATCGAAGCGAGCGACTCCGCTAGTCACTCTTGTTTATGCAAAGTAGGCCAGCATCTGTTTCAGTCGATTTTCGTCAAACTGATCTTGTGTATGAGGTAGAAAAAGACTTAATGACATACGGACATTTCTAATGAGGAACGATTTACACGGTGGAATTCCTGTAGGGGTATGCGGTATGATGCAGACGGGCCTGTATTAAGAAATTTAGCGTAACTGTTTCAGTTGTTAGAACCGCAGTCCAACTTGCCTTGACTGAATGTTTTAGATTCATGACTAAATTTTCGGCAGCCCCATTGCTGGTGGGGAAATTCAGAACATTTGCAATACGGCATATTCCACATTCAACCAAATATTTTTTGGTCTGTTGTCCGACACTACTGTCTTACAAAACACATTGGTTGAAACATTCTCTTACTCTTCAGATAATGCTAGAACTAGTAGTTGATTTCATGATAAAGCAAACGGAAAGTTAGAATGTGCATCTAGAGGTACCAAAATAGTTTTTTTCAACGGTAGGCCCCGCAAAATCAACATGGACCATGCACCAAACAGCTGTAGGCCTTTCCTAAACATGTTTCTTAGCAGGCAACCCATCCTCACTATTGCATTGACAGGCATCACAATTTAGCTAGCGCAACTCACATACACTACAAATTAATGTCAGCACGTTTGCGTAATGTTTTAGGTATTGCTAGTTCCTGGACAAATGATTAGTGTGGAATTTGTGTTTAAATCTGTGTTTATGTTTATGATATCTTGAACTTTAAAATAAAAGAGAAGTTTTAGCCGACACCTGCAGATTTAACGTAGCCACTCGTTTTCACCTAATAAGGCATCATCAGGGCCAAAAAGGAAAAACAAACCCAAATAAACATCTTTCCAAATCATTAAAGTATAATCAGTCTCCCACATTCGGTATACTTACCAATATTGTGGGAGTTGATTGTTTACAATGTTGGCATGTATACAGAATGCGGCAGGGTGTGTTTAAACTTTAATGATTTGGAAAGATGTTGATTTGGTTTTGTTTTTCCATTTTAGCCCTAATGATGCTTTATTCGATGAAAGTGCTTGGCTGCATTCAATCCAAAGATGTTTTAATGGCTAAAACTTCTCTTTTAAGGTTTTATAAAATTTCACTTAAAACCAATTTTGTAGACAAGTTGTCAAGAAAAGTTGCTTCCAACTGTGTCATGAATTATTAAACAAATGAAATATTTTCAAGAAGTTAAAATGGGAGGAAGAGAAGAATATCACTCAAGCACCAGGCAATTCAGTGAATGAGCATCCATTTTATGGGTTTTGTTCGCTCTTCTGATAAGCATTTTAAAATATAAAAAAAAATTAGGTTAAAATAAAAACACTCCTATGTTTTTATAAACTCTTTAAAGACGAAGATTTAACCCAAAGCTAGGTTCATTCTTGAAGCTGTGTAGCAGGCAAACATGTGCGGACATGTTGGTCATTTGGCTGGGTTTATTGAACGCACCACCTCCTACTGAAACTAAAGAATAAGACTACCCAGCTATGAAGTAAACACTTTCACTGTCCATATTTCACTGTCCGAGACTGTACGTCAACGTGAATCGGTGTGACAGCAGACTATTGTTGCTATAGCTTTTGATTTCTTTTACTGAAGAGTCAATTTAGCTTCAGTCCTTGTATGACTCGCATAAGTCAAACTGAAGCACTTTTTTTTATATTTATGATTTATTTCCCGAAAAAGTTCCCGAAAAAGTAGAAAATATAGATAGTTTTGGAAAATGTAGAATATAGAAAATATAGATAGTTTTGGAAAATGTAGAATATAGAAAATATAGATAGTTTTGGAAAATGAAGAATATAGAAAATATAGATAGTTTTGGAAAATGTAGAATATAGAAAATATAGATAGTTTTGGAAAATGTAGAATATAGAAAATATTGATAGTTTTGTAATATGTTGAATATAGAAAATAAAGAAAAAATGGCATCCTATTTTATGTATTTGTGACTCAAAAACTTTGGAACGCCTTTGTAATATTTTTGATTTACGAACTTTAATGTAGAAATCAAGGATAGAATGAATGTAGAAAATTGGAAACGAATGGGACAATTGGTTAAAAGTCATTGTGAATACAGACAGACAAATACCATCAGAGAAGCAGAGGCTCCTTTGCTTTACAGTGAGTCTCTAAAAAAAAAACTGCTATAGAGTGAATTCATGTATGGAACCAGAACGACCAGACGCCCTCCTAAGACAATAATTGGAACTAAACTGTAAAAAATATGAAAATCTTTGGTTAAATTGTAAAATTTTGTGTACAGCAGCTTTTAACATGGGATTGTAAGGTACGTAAGTGTAATAATTCAGATTCTCCTTTAAAACAACTATAGTGAAACAAGACTTACCTTAAGCTCATCAATTCACATCTACAGTTCCATTGAACTGTTGCCCCACGTGTTAGTTCTTCAGCATTATTTAGTTTGAGATAAGCACTGTATGTCAACATCCAACCCACTTTCAAGATATTGATACAGCCAATCGCAAACCCCGAAAGTCATCAAGAGTATAGCCGCCCTGTAAGCGCCACAGTAATGACGATACGGAATGTTTGATTAATCTCGCACAGGGCCAGAGCTGGGGGGGGGGGGGGGCGACAGCGACCCCTCCAAACAAGACATGAAAAAAAAACACTAGTAGTTTTTGATTTTGCTCTTATGTGATGTTTTTCCATTTCATTTCTTTTTATAACGACAAAGCTCTAAAACGATGATTTCACGGTTAAGACTTTTTATGTTTGTTGACTATTTTCTTGTTTGTTGTAAGAATGACAAGGCATTGTGACGCACGAGGTCTAAAACAGCCTACTTTGGATTTCAGCTTACAAGAGTAGCCCTCCTTTATATCCAGTTTTCAATTGATTCTTTTTCTCTCCGAAACATTTCGGTCATGCGCCTGCCTACCTTGTAAGTGGTGGAATAATCACATTTGTTTGTTTGATACTTTTACATTGCCAGAGTGAACCGAGGATGGAATTCTCGTTCGGATTCGACTTTGGAGTAAGACTGTTGCGAATCTGCGTTCTGGATCGTTGATGGCGCGAATGGCATGTGGCGGTCAATTGTCAAGAAACAATGTGAGTGGTGGAGAGCGTTTGCACGAGATTTCGTGAGATCTGCGTAATCGAATGATTTGTGTAAGGTAGGCTGTTGTTTTGTTCATCAGATTTGGTGGAACGAACTAAATCTTTGCAAAACATTTTTGAGTACGCTTGAAAATTTTGAAGTTGTGTGAAAATGTTGGGGTGGCATCAAAGACTAAAGCTGGTTTACAGGTGAACGAAGCAAACGATCGGCATTAAAGACTGGCCTTGTGAAACTACAAGATAAACAATCTGATAAAGAAAGAAAAGACAACTGCCCCGACTGGGACTCGAACCCAGGACTTCCCACTTACTAGTTGGACACTTTAACCAGTGAGCTTCTGGGATAGACCCTGGCTACAGACTACAGCCGGGATTAGTAGCCGTTCAACCTTTCTCAGTGGTGACCTAAAGGTCACAAACAAACACAAGGAAGGAAAGCGACTCGCGTCTTGGCCTCCACACTAGAAATAATGCATTGTATTCTCTCAAGGCCATTCTTTAATACAGACTGATTGTTCGTTAACCCTTTGTATGTTATTCTTTATTTCTTTATTTCTAGTGTGGGGCCAATGAGAACGTTGCTTTCCCTCCTTATGTTTGTTTGTGGTCTTTAGGTTACCACTGAGAAAGGTAGAACAGCTACTAACCCCGGCTGGGGTCTGCCCCAGCAGCACAGTGGTTCGAACATCCAACTAACAAGTGGGAAGTCTTTGGTCCGTGTCCCATTCGCGGCGGTTGTTTTTTTTCTCAGATTGTGTGTGTTTTAGTCTCACCAGGCCAGTCTTTAAGGCATACGTTTTGCTTCTGTAACCCTTTAGCTTGTGATTATTTTTTATTTAATGTGTTACAATGACCTGCGTGCAGAATTTGGCATTCACTTTGATCCTCAACTTAATTTACCTAAAAATGCAATTTCTGGTTCAAGTGTAACTGATCAAGACCTGTTTCAATGAGCGAAGACAGTGGGTCATTCCAGGTGTCTGGTCATTCTGGGTCACTCCGGGTCATTGAGTCATTCCCAGCCTTCGGGTCAAAAACGGGTCGAGAATTGACTCAGCAACTCACACGATAATAGTGACCCAAAATGATCCACCCAGTGACCCACCAACCCTTCCATTTCTGTGCAGCTGCTAAACGACTAAGCATTTTGCTGCATTGATAAAGATGATAACAAAAACAGTTATATTGTACTATTCTACATTGCTACAATCAGTTTACGACTGAGAGTTATGACGAAACAAAACGTTTAGTCTAGCAGAACTGTTGTTTCAGAGAATAACTAAATGCAAGTTAAATTCAACTGTCATTGTCGCTGCGTTCACTGAATATCACTTGGTTGGATGAACACGACTCAATCGCGGGGAGGGGTTCTTTAATTTTGATACGTGACGCGATTACACGAATGGATTAAGAAAACTTGGAGAAGTGTTTTCTTTCACTGTTTTCTTCAAAACATACTGTATTTTAAAGCCATACATTACGCAAAGCAAGAAAAATAATCCTGCAATAAAAATACAATGGTCATAAATGGGCGAAAGGGCAGGGAGCGTAAAACTTGCGCCCTGAAAAAATTATTTATTTACGCCACTGAATGCCAATAAGCCAGTCAATCAGGGCACATCACTTGAATGAAACCTAAATGCACAAAGGTAGCTTGTCTAGTGTGTCATTTTCGCAGGTGGTTAACTTTCCAATTTGCCTTTATAGTAAGTCAGAGAAGCAGTAGGGATGGGGAGTGTGTAGGGGAGGATGGGGAGTGTGTAGGGGGGATGGGGAGTGGGCAGGGGA
>JAHWFP010022510.1:5240-16553 GCA_023313725.1 Lithobius niger | reverse complement strand
GCAACTCTAGCTTTTCTTGACCACATTTTTCGAGACGTGCTTATTACTTTATCCGGAAAATTGTTTTACTTGAGCCTTCTCGCAACCATTTTTCTGAACTAGGGGTTGTTGATCCTGATGGGAAGGGGCAATGCTCTCCCACTTCCCTTCGAGAGTGCCCTTCGACTCTATCTTGATGGAACTCTTATTCCTCCAACGAAGGGGCCCAACACTGATTAGACTACTTCGCCCGCTCCATTATTCCTCCGGGTCAACGAGGTGTAGGACAGTCCTATTCCGGTTCCTGTTAACTTTCCAGTTAGGAAAGTGGATACGTGAAGTCATTAAGCTTTCTTCTGAACTCGGACCGAGCCTTATTGATCTTCCAAGTGAGGTGAGGCTCCGAACTGGTGTAACTTTAGGAAATGTCTAACCAAGCTGTGGTTTTCAGACGTTCACCTAAGAAATTGATAAGCGAGGCTTTCACTGAGTCTTGAAGTAGGAGATCAATAGTTTGGGATGGACCAACAGTTTTAGCCTTGGGGAGGTAGGCTAGGGTGGCACACTATGTGTAGTGCAGTACACTGTTGGCTCATTCATCTGTACGCCTTTCAATCACGTTTCGTGCATTGGTACGGTATTGGCGACTCGTAATTTGTTGCGTTATGTTGTCATGAGTGGCGTTTTGTTTTCGTGTTGAGTAGTACTGATAGAGTAAATAAAGTAAATTGTATAGCTGTTGCGTTGGGATGAAGGAAATTCTGGGTAAAAATGTAAAAAAGATGAACGTAGGTTGTAACAAGATCAAAACACACACGGGCATTCTGCAACGTGTGTCCTCCCACTTGCCTTCGGAGGTGGGAGGAGTTGGTCAATACAACGCAACTGTCTTCACTCAGCATCTGTGCGGGGGGGGAGGACAAACGTCGGCTGTCTTCCGGCTTGGCAACTTAAATTCATGAGGACGAAGTCACCTGCTCAGGTTGGCAATGTTTTTTAGGTAAAGGATATTGGTGCTATTGAAGGCCTTGTTCTCCAGGTTGGTGCAGTACCAGGTGCAGCAATTCTGGCAAGGGAAATAAGTTCGCGAGGTAGTAACATGGCCCTCTGGCCTTGAGCCGACTCTTACCGTTTACCTTGCAAGGGGTGGCCTCGCAGTTTTCAGGCATTGGACGTCTCTGGAGCATACGGGAATAATGGTCCACTAGACGATGCTGTTGCACCCTGGCTCGTGGAACCCTAAACACTTTCATTAGAGTCACTACCTTTGAGACCCTGTTGGCTCACTTGGTGGAAGATTTAGAAAATCTTCTGTGACTGGTACAAGGGTGGAAATTGAGAAATGGAAGAAAGTATTTTGGGAAAGTTGATTACCATTCGTTAGTGGGTACCTTCTCAATAATTACTGAGGTTTTGGCATGACAACTTATGTAATAGCTTCGGGTTCTAGCTGACCCTCCTCCGGTGGGTCAAAGTCAGCACATATTACTGAAGTCAGTATTTTGTTGATAGTAAGAAACGACATTTTAACACTGCTTAAAATAAGTTTTAACTATCCTAAAATACTTACCTTCAGTAGAACCCTCCCCTCTTTCGCTGAACCCGTTGGTTGCTAAGCGATGAGGTATTATGGACGCTCACCTTGTATTGTAGGATACAGAGTGGCGCCCCTGGCGGGAGCTATATGGTACTACTGTTTTTGATTAATTTTGAGCATTGAAAGCATAAAATAACGATTTTAGCACATATTACTGAAGGTAAGTATTTTAGGATAGTAAAAACTTATTCTAAGCAATGTTAAAATGTTGTTTTATGAATCGAATAATAGCAAATGCATACACTTCTTTTTAAGCATCTATTACGTTCTTATCCGAAAAGATTGGCTGCTGTAATGGCGGACATACCTCTTACTAGTTATTTTTGTAGAATTCATTATTGAAGCTAAATTGTTGCATTCATACTTTGTTTTTCATTATGGTTCCAGACCCCTGGACAAAGGTTATGCACCACCCTGTATATTGTACCAATATAGTACCGATCCGAAACCTGTTACCGATACAGAGGAATTGGTTACCAATATCACTAAAATAACCCTATTTAGATTTCTTATTAGCACACACCTTATGCTGATGTCATCAACAGTCCGTGTATTATGGACAGCAGTTTAGCGTTGAAAGACCTTGTTTGAGGTTAGCTAGTTAATTCTGTATAGCACATAACCTTTTGACCTTCTAACCTGCAACTTACGCACAATTGGAATTTTTGTTTATTACAATTGAACAAATGAGTCTAGTTTTTGAGGTGATGTGGCTGCCGACTCAATTTGCTCAAAACCCGTATTTTGGCACAACCATATGAATTCGAAGTAAGACACGTCAAATTAAAATGAGTAGAGCAAATTGTATAGCAGAAGTCATAATTTTAATTAATCGGTACCATACATTGCCATACTTACATTCCAAACAACACATGATCTCAAATTAACAATATTCTGTAATACAACAATCGGTAAGGAAATTAAAACAATGCGTTACCTCATCCCTTTTAATGTTACTTTTGTGACAGCTACAAACTGCAATTCACAGCAGTGTACACACAAAAGAATAAACAATTTTATCCTCATTAAACAAAGTACACACATTTCACTGTATAAAATTAAGAAAGGAAAATATGGAAGGACATTTCAGGGAGGCAACATGTGCATATTCCGTTAACGATAAGCATAATTCAATATTTTTAATACATGTAAGTGGGCTTTACCGCAGTATTACGACAAATCAACGCGATGGCATTTGGTTAACTAACTCTAGGTATCCCTTTTATTTTGCATCTATCTGCAGCTAGATGGTGGAAAAACTGTAAAAAAAACTGGTACAGATTTCTCTTTCTTTTTAATAACATCTCCAGGCAAAATATGAACAATAAAATTATTTTAGGTCAAATCAAAAACTACAAAAAGGTTTTTGGGTTAAAGAGATGTGCTCACGTTGATGAACACAGTGTTGAGAGAAAGACAATCTCTCATTCGTCCTATTGAACAACAATGTATTTTCCCTCTATAACTGACGATCATAAATTGAATCAAATTACAACACATAACGAGCTAAACATTTAAGTTGCAAGTTAAAAAGAAATACATAGCACGGACTTTCCACGACCTAGTCAATCATTTGAGCTCTTTGACAAATTCAAGTACTTTCAAGGTTTTCAAGCACAGTGTGTGAAATGCAAATGAAACCAAACATTTATTGGTTCTCACAATTTAATAAATTGACTTGTTTATCGCAAGAATGAAAAGATCATATGAAAACTAGAAAAACTTCACACCATATAAAATGGTGTGAAGAGCGGTGTGATGTATAATTACTTTTGCATACTCAATTTTAGGCCTAAAGAAATTTTGTGCTTTGTGAAATCCTCATAATTTTTGTCTCCACAAAGAATTTAATTGACTCGATTAAACTCGATTAACTTGATTTTATTTTAATTTCTTAAACATTGCACCACTAAATATTGGAATCTGATATCGGTCGACGTTTTCATAACAGCGAAATTTACCATCAGAATCAGCTTTTTAGCATATTGATGCAGCCCTAGTAAGGGTTCGATTTCACCTTTATTCTGGTTTCGGCATTGAAAAAGAAGTTGAAATCTGTACACACTTCTCCTGCAGTGTAATGCTATCTACAGTTGCTCATGTGCATGCCTAGACGGATAGTCGATGAGCCAGACACTTTAACGGTACCAGTCAAAATGGAAAAAAATATTACCTATACCACATGATACATCGCATAATAAACTTAACAAATTTAGTGTGATAACCTTTGCTAGGGAGCAGCTGAATGGGTAAAAAAAAGTCAATATTTACCAACTTTTTTTTTGCCAGTTTGGCTTGTAGTCAAAAGCTGTTATTGATATCAAAAGACGGTGAAGATAAGAGTTGTTTGCAGTGATGAAATTGACAATGTAGGTCCCATACCTTTTTTACGGTCATTTTGGGTCCTATTCGGTCATTTTGGCTTATTTAATGCGTATAGATGACTCAATTTACCAACGTACAACTTTCAACTGCTGTTGCATGGTTTCTGATTCAGGTGTACTACTCCAATTTGATTTCATTTGAAAGATGGGAATGCTTTTTTTTTTTTGCATTAACGATAATTGAAAGGATCTACCATTGTTAGGTACCAAGCTACGGATGTTTTATTAAGGGTTGGTATCACAGGTAGTGTTCCATGTTTCGCTCATTTTCGAATTTCAGCTGCTGCTGTGAGGTTTTTAATTTAGGTGGATGACTCAAATAAAGTTTATTCCACAGGTGGGAATGTCTTCTTAGCAGTCAGGTTCTTTGCAGATAGTGTCTGCCACTGTTAAGGACTGAGCTACGATACGCCTGTTGCGATTTTTCGACATTTTCCACCTTCAACTGCTGTTGTGACTTCCCGAACAGCGGTTAAACCATTTCAATTACATTTAATGCGAACACGACATTCCCACCACTCGAATGTACTATATAGGATTCAGCCAGCTTCATTAGAAACATCACAACACCAGTTGAAAACTGAAAATGAGTGAACAATATAAAGGTCCCTCTGATACTACCCCCTAGTAAAACCAGCGTAGCTTGGTTCCTAACAGTTGGAAATTCTTTCAATTACCCTTGATGCAAAGAGGACATTACCACCTATCGAATGAACCTAATTGGAGTCATCCGCCTAAATTAGAAATATCAGAACGGGAGTTGAAGGTTGTAATTTACCAAATTGAGACATCTATAGGCGTTAAATAAGCCAATATGGCCGAAAATTGCTCAAACGACCTTTTTCCTCCAATGGAAAAAAGATTTAGGACCAATTAAATTATTGCAAACAACTTTTTATGAACCATTTTTTCGTAACAATTAACGGTTAGTTAATAACAGGTCAAAATGCCAAAAGTTGGTAATTTTGATAAATTTTGGTAAAAATTGCCAAAAATTACCGTTCTCATCTAAACATCTATAACTGTGTAACATGTATATGGCCTATTGAATAATAAGCCCAAATGGAAAAAAATTTGTAATTTTCTACCTTTTTTACTCCACTTTGACCAATAAAGCTGCTCCATATGAAAGGTTATCACACCAAGAGTTGTTAAATATTACCTGATGTTAAGTGTGACATAGGTTAAATTTTGCCATTTCACTGGTACCAATAAGCTAAATTTCACTGTCTGGCCCACAAACTAAGAGGGGTTTGGGCAACTCTTCACTAGTGGCAGGCAGTGGGTCCTCGTGTTTGGGCTTTTGCAGGTACGCCGTTCTAAGTAAAAGGTTTTGGAAATCACTTTAAGAACTTTACTGGAGATTTTAATGCCACTTTCCCTGCAACTCCTAAGGTTGCTTAGAAAAGAAAGTCATTTACTTTTACTTATCCTACAAGACTTATAGTTAATGGCTACATATTGTTGATATTTATGCTCAAAAACCTTAAATCTCACATCAAGAAACCTCCTTAGCTCACCTCCAAGAATGCAGCGCCCTCCATCCTCACAGTCGTTTGTAGAACAATCCTGTTCAATGAGAGTGGCGACGGTGGGTGGGTTGAAACTAAAGGTTAAGTATTTTAGGATAAGTAAAAGCTAATTTTTCAAATAACGTTTTCACTTCCATCCAAAAATAATTCCCTTTAGTAAATGGCTGACTTCGTCCAAAATACATAGATGATACCTTTTAAACTTAAGATATACCCATATAAGCAAGGTATCCACCAAAAGCAAAATGGAAACTTTTTTATCCACAGCATTGCCCACTGTGCTACCAGCCATAACATGTTCCTCATCTGAGAACTACCTACAGCCCCACTAACATCTCTCAGATAGTGGCTGATAAAGGCTGAAACTATCACGTCCAAAGGCACACCAGCTGCAAATGCTCAGGACAATTCTAACACTATCAACTCGAGTGTTCGCACTGCTAGGGGAGATCTAAATGACTGGGAACGATGTCATATGCTTAGCGGATGATTTCACAAATCCAAACACGATCTTGGAAGGAAACTGGCGCACAAGATGGTGTCCGAGTCAACCATGTGTAAAAGAGGCGTCTGAGAAGTCGTCTTATCCTATGGGGTTACGCAACCAAATTAAGTCGAGTGGATTCCAAGTACGGTTTTAAAGCACAACGGGTCCCGTACTATTTCGTCGGTCCACCACACGGGCAAGAGCCTTGATCACAACTGGATGCGGAGCCTCATCCGGACGTCGGTTCTTGGCATGGAATTCAGCCAGCAAAGACAGTGTTACCTTTGACCCGTCTTTACTGAAGTGGACGAGACGGTCCCTGGAAAAAGCTGCCAACTTGCTCTGATGGGCCGCCCAGAAACACCATTCTCTGGGTAAGGTGCAACAATGAGGCTTTGCAGATGGACTCGTAGGAGTTGACCATGAAGCTAGACAGCACCAACGGAAGATTCCAAGAGGGAAACAGACGACAAAACTGTGGCCGGAGATTGTCAAAGGCATGGACTAGTTTGGAGATTACCTTGCTGTTAGCAGTTTCACAAGGGCGAACAACAGAGATGATGGCAACACGGTACCCTTTAATGGCTATTGGAGACCGTGGATAGCAGCAATTGGGGGGCAACATTGCACACTAGTCCAGATTGGGAGGAATACGTGTAGAAAATTCCAGATGGAGAGGACAACTGGAGAAAAGGTTGGAACCACTGAGCTAAGGAAGCTTTTTAAAGTGTAATGTAAGGTTTTTGAGAATTGAGCATAAAATAATTTAGCCATTAACAAAATGGAAGTATTTTCGGATGGAAGTGAAAAAGCAAAATGTTAAAGCAAAATGTTCGTGTATCTACACAGTCATTGCTGCTGGAACTGGCTCTTCTGCAATGTTAAGAATTTTTAGATAAATTTTTCCCCCATTATTTTAACGAACGGGTCTCCTCCACTGCCTAACAATGTGCAATCTTAAAGTACAAGCAACAACACAAAAGACACGATAAATATGCAGTGGTAGAGGTCTGCATAAAAAAAACATTAGGACATCGTGTTGTTCCAGATTTCAAGACACTTTCAGGACATTTATTCGAATTAAAAGAAAAATTTAACTACATTTCAGTCTCGAGTATTACTTAAGCAGGTTATCAAACAAACATAAAATGTTACTTTTACAATACCATTTTTATTTAATAAGTCTTCTTTTTCTTAGCTGAAGGCTGGTACTCTGATTGCTTTGCATGCAAACTGAGGAACTCCTATTTTACATTTTTCACTTTGCTGTGAACCACAGTTTTTCAGTGCCAATATCAATGACGGCAGATTGAAGTCAAACGTTTGGGGGGCTGACAGAAGGCACATATGGAAATGTAATTGGCCAAGGACTTTTTCAAGGCAGCCGGATTAGACATTTTTATTCCGTTTAATTCAACCTGAACATAACATAAGCTTCCATGCAGTCCAATTTCTTTTTGAATACGCTTCATAAACATACAAAAAAGTTAGGCTGCACATATATTACGAAGTTGCTACAGAAATAAATAAAATAAAAGCTCAGTTTATTTATTTTTTTTCAAGTTTAGCCTGCCTGTTTTCTATTTATTTAATTTTCTGGTGGTAAAAATCATTATTAACAGAGTTTAAGTTATTTTTTTAACATTCAACATTGTTCTAGCCTCTGATATCTGCTGCTCACACACTTTCAGTTTTGTGTCGTATGTACTCTCTTCTGTTTGTAGGGATGCAAACTTCGAAGTGTTGTCATCTGTACATTTCTCTAACATCCGCATTTCATGTGACTTACATGCAGCACTTAACAAGTCTTTGGTTATCGGAATAACCAATGGGGACCGTATTTGGTATGCCGGTACAAAAAGAAGGCTTAGAAAAATTCCTTTTTTTTAATGCCATTAATTTTAGAATTTCGTTAAATTGCAGGAATTTCAGGATACTGTATTATGTGAAAAATAAGGACATTTAGGAGAACTTTTCACAAATCAGAAATTTCAGGACAACTTCTACCACAGAATACGTAATGAAAGCCAGCTTGGCTTGGCTCCTTACGGTTTCACAAAAAATTTTAAGGACGAACATTTGTGAGCTTTGTACTGATGGTGATATTGTGTGAATTTTTTGAAGAAGAGTTCCAATTCTAAAATGATGCAGGGAAACACGAGTGAAGAACATGGGAGGAGCCAGTTTTCAAAGTTTTGTACTCTTTTGAAGGTGGAAATTATCAGTTAAATTTTTGTTGGGGGTGGGGGTGGGCAAGCACGGGAAGGCTTTAAAAAACAAGTTGCTCCACCAGAAAAAAATACCAGCTACGACCCAGTAGACATCTGATTGACCGAACATCTCTGTCACAGAAATGCTTTCCTGAGAAACACAAATTTGAATGAGAAATCAGGCTCGTTCTACCATTCCTTTCCGGATACTCTTCTTGCATTTATTACGCAGTTCTTTAAACAAAATAAAAAAAAAAAAAAAAAAAAACACTGCAATAAAAGTGTAATTTTTAACTCGCACGTCAGTTCCATTTATCCGACACCCATTCGTCTTGGTACGTTTGGATTATTGAGACTGTGCAATATGAATCAGCTTTTCTCCACGTGTGCGTTGGTGCAACCTTCCCCATCATGGTTTCAGCCTTTTTCGGAATTTTGGTAATTTGTAGCAGAATTCATGTTGCTTTTAACTGTTACGTAATATTTATCTTATGTGTACTGGTCACAGAGAATAGACATGTGTTCGTTTCAAGTGCTCGTCCTAGGATGACGAGGCAGTAAACATCACATATGCACCCTTTTCATATGTACAACTAGACAAATACTTCATCACTGAGTGGATTCTCAGATACACACAAACACCCCTCACACTCCAATCTATGTTCCTGTCAATATTGACAACTTTCCCATCGATGCTACAAACAAGTGGCAAGTTCCAGCCCCCCTCATCATAATGTTCACTTAACATAGGAGGCCTGCTGGCTTAATGCAAAGAGGCCCGAATAAAAAACAAATTGTAGTTTTGGGCACACAAATACAAAAGCATGGATAGCCCGATGACTTTTATCTGAGATTACAGCAGTGTCACTTACCAAGATAGCTCGTACTACAGCTAACTTAGCAATATACATGGTACTTATCAACAAAATTCAAAATTGATACATAATTCAATAGGTGTTGCCCTAGTGACATCTTATTTGTGCCAATGGCTAGCGTTCGAAAAACAATTCAAATGGTTTATTCATACTGGAAAATTGGTCTGTGTTTGTCCTGGTTACGGTTTTGGATGTGAATACAAGACAATGAATGAGTTTTAACTTTTAAGGGAAAAACTTTGACTTTACTGTAATTGAACAACTTTAACTTTAGTTTTAACTTTTAATGGAACAAATTCAAATTCGAAAAAACTTAAGTCCATTTGGACCAGTAGAATGCTGTAAAAGTTAGGTTTTTTTTCTACAAAAACTACACTTGCTAAAGCATGGTTTTAATTTAGCTCCATCGATTTTAATCATTTCCATGTTATTTACAGTAGGTAAAATCGTAACGTGTTCCCAAACACAACTAGCCTCGTATATGGATTGCATGAATGTTAAAACCAGACATAGTCTTTACGTAGCAAGCTTTTGCACTTTCAGATGTCGAAATTCGATCTGGTACTGAGTTGTAACCATAATAAAATCTAATATTTTATCTACACAACTTCACTTTCCCTTAATTTTCTATGTATAACGTTACGGCATATTAATAAAATATTATATAGCACTCATTTGGTAAATGGCCACACAATCACCGTCTAACCCACAAAATAATTTGAGAGATGGCTGCTTTTCCGTACTTTAAAATTATTACAATATACACTATTTGTTTATTCCAAACATACACGTGTTCTCGAAATTGTTCACTGTGGTTAACTCTTGTTGAAAATAAACCAAAGAAAAATACCACAAAGAATAAATTAGCCTACCACAAATAAGTCTGATGTTGCTGTAGGTGATGCATAAAAATGCCATTGTACAATGTGGTGTTTTCTACGTAAAGACGAAAAAAGTTTAAAGTTAACATCAAGGGTAATTTTGACACTTTTTGTTTATGTATCAAGTATTTGAGTCAACTATTTGTTTTCTGAAGTAGACTGTTTAAAATGCATCTCCAACACGGCATCAACATGTTTCTATTGTATTAAAGATATTGAACATGCTCATCTGGGAGGGCAAAATCTGAAGGACGGGACAAACTCTGAGAAAAGGGTGAATTTGTTTTATACTTCGGCCGTTGGGCAAAACAATCACAAACCTTACTTATTTTTTCTACAAAAACTACAACTTGCTAAAGCATGGTTTTAATTTAGCTCCACCGAGTTTAATTATTTCCATGTTATTTACCGTAGGCAAAATCGTAACGTGTTCCCCAGAACAACTAGCCTTGTATATGGATTGTATGAATGTTAAAACCAGACATCGTTTTACGTCATAAGCTGTTCCACTGCCAAATGTCGAAAACCGATCTGGCGCTGAGTGGTAACCAAAGTCAAGTCTAATATTGTATCTACACATCTTCACTTTCCCTCAATCGTCTATGTATAACGTTACAGCATATTAACAAAATATTATATAGCACCTAACTCATTTGGTAAATGGCCACACAATCACCGTCTAACCCACAAAATAATTCAAAAGATGGCCGCTTTTCCGTACTTTAAAATTATTACAATTTACACTATCTGTTTATCCCAAACGTACACGTGTACAACAGGATAGCCATGATTTTTCCTTGGACAATAAAGTCGTTATAATATTTACATAATTGGGACATTTCCAGTCATTTCATTCACGCACACATGCGCACTTGTTAAAAAAAAACATACAAAACAATTAAAAAATCGCCGAAGACAGTTTAACGACCAAGCCCGCAGAAAAATGAACGTTGTACAACATCGTCTTCAGTAGAACACGCGACTCCACCAAAAGACAGCTAAGTTTTGCAAAACTTGCAGCCGTCACCTCGAATGGCAATATTGAAAGTGGCGCTTGAACAAAGTTAACTTCAGAGTAAAATTGAATATGCCCAAGTCACGTGCCACTTCAAACGACTTAAGAAATTCAAACCAAAAAATTTCACACTGAAAGGGAATGAGGCTGGTGTGTAACGGGTACTTCAGACGTGGGAAGATGGGTCAAGGAGCCACCACTGAAGAAGTTGCTCGGCTAAGCAGGGCGCCAATTTCCTCCATTATATTTTCTAGTATCTGAGCATTCGTTGCCTTGCCGTCGACGCTTAGCCGATTGTTGGGCTTTAAATATACAAAAAAAAGGGGGGTAAGTAAGACAGATCAAAAGAAAAA
>JAHWFP010022506.1:11050-21619 GCA_023313725.1 Lithobius niger | reverse complement strand
GCAAAATCAATGTTTTAAAGTATAGCTGTGGTTTCGTGGGTTGGCGAAAGAGTTTCGAAAGTAGAGACTAGTTTTTTTCTTGATTGGGCAACGGCAAATGTCATACTTATCAATGTGAAAATTTATAGACGAAATATGCCTCCAGAAAAGAAATGTAAATAGAAAGATCAGGCATGACATTTTGTATGTTCACAGTTCTATAAATGTATGATATCCACCCAAAACCAAAACTTGTATACGAGAAGCTGCCAAGTTTCGAAAAAACATCGGCATTTGAAGGTAGTGATATCGTTCATCCAGGGAAAGGCCGCCATCTTAGTCATATTAGCCAAGCTAATCGCACCCCATGATACTTTAGAAGTTAAATAAAAACGTGAAGATTGCTTCTGCGAGTGGCAATGTTCTAGTTTGCTTTTAACTTTAGATCTATTAGTCGGTGCGAATGAAATCCTGGTGGAATAAAATCGCTACCTTAAAAGGGCGGCCTATTTTGCAAAATTCGGAAGTTCTCTTATACCAATTTTGGTTTTGGGTGGCATTGTTGACGGCATACACGATATTAATTACATAAATACAAATGGCTGTCTACCAAGTTCCACGAGGCGTGTAGTCAGACCACGACGTGCTGCTACGAGAGTATTCAGACTTTGAATTTAAGGAATGCTTGGCTTTCGAAAGGACTGAAATGGTGAATTTAGATTTTCATCATCTGCAACAACAAAACAGACAGAAATTCGACAGTTACTCCTGAAATGGCCATTTTGCTTGCCCTCCGTATTTTGAGGGTTGTACATTTCAACGTATAAAAACATGATTAAATCGATCTACGGCTGGGAAAAAATAATTCCATCATTTTGTAACAGTAGTAGGGCGTTTATGGCCACAATATGTGAATTGAAGCGAAGCCACAAGCTAAAACCAACTCTACCTCGCGTCTGTGACTCAGCTGCTAGCGCCATCCTATTGATGACGTTATGCAAGAATTCCTTAGCTTAGCTTAACGACTAATGAATTATAATTATGTGACATTATAACAATATCCAATAAATTCCGCCACCCTAGAATTAACCCCACATTTGTGCCACCTCATTTTACCCCTACATATTTTCCACCCCCGTTTTCACCCCAAACAGGAATCAGTACTTCTAGAGCTCTTGGTAAAACCCCAAATCTGGCAACACTGCTTATTTCGTTACCTTCAGATTTCGTTTTTTCTTCTGATAGATTTACAGTGCGTCTGTTAAAGTTTCCAGTGCTGGTATACATTTAAAACTACGGCTTTAAAGTCGACTAATTGGGGGAGAAGATAAATAAAGATGAATATAGTGCTATTGGTATTCAACATCTGGTCGTTATACGTAATTTAAATAGTTTTTTGTTATTCCTACTGCTGTATTTGCCTACCCTCATGATAAAATAAACTCTATAATTAGCCCCACTTAAAACATAATTATCTTATTTATTGCGAAAGTCGTCTGGACAAAATTTTAGAGTTTGAATGAAAGGAAGCTAAAGAAGAAAGAAATAATAAACTTTTTAAATGAGAAATTTTGGTAATCAATAATTTTAACAGCGTCTTTCATTTTCGTCGCTTCCAGTTCATGAAAACTAATGAAAATCAAAATATGTCGGATGAATAATGCGATTTAGAATTCCAAAAATAAATGATATACAAAAAAAAATGAGAAAAAGGGACTCCCAAGTCTTCAGTCCTTCAGGACTTCATTCCTTCAAAAAGTGATATCCACATACCAAAAAGTTTGCCCAAGTAATCCCACCAAATGATACTGCAGACGTTAAAGAAAAACATGAACAATGCTATCAAAAACGCCAATGGTGAAGTGTAGTTCATTTCACCTTTAAACCCAACTTTTCATTTGCACCTTTGAACCCTTTTTCATTTCAACCTATTAGTAGGTGGAAGTAACTTGGCGAAAGTTTCGGTCTATTGATATCTCAAATCTTAAAGGGCCGAACCATTCTCAACTTAGCGAAGTTTGGATCTTTTGCTATATCGCATGTTGGAGGAGTTCATCATCCAACAACAAATGATGAACTCCTTTCAGTCGAACAGAAGTTTTCCAAAACTGCTCGCTTTCCCAGCGTAGTAGGAGCTTTAGACTCTACTAACATGCCAGTATTCTTCCCTCCAGGTCCATGTGCAGAAACTTTCAGAAACGAAAAAAAAACACCTTTTTTAGAATTCAAGCACACCACTAGAAATAGCATACAACACAGTTCAAATGAAAACCAGAAATGTGATCGAAAGAGCCAACGGTACAATAAAAAAAATGCTTTCAGATTCTTCCTCGCCAAATGCGTTTTTTTTTTTAGTAATTTGGTATTAGCATTGTTCTAGTAGCGGATAATGCCACGTATCTTCATTATTTTCGTAAGTATGGAGGTAAATTCAAGAGTTTTTTTCTAGAAAACCTGTTTCCCTTTAATCGTCAGTCGTAGGGAGTAGTTAATAAAAAGCATCAAAGCAAATCCGATCGCCCCAACAAATCAACACGTGCATTTGAAAGTGGTGTGTTTTTACATAAGATTCCTATCTTTAAATCTGGTTTCTTTCTGGCTGGCAAGACAATGGTTAAAATCTTGAGTCATGATCCCTATGATCTTGTTAGGTGACCTTATCAGCTCCATAATCCCTTTCACCAATTTAGTATAATTGCAAAGCAAAGTTAGACGTAGCATTCTTGAGATTATTTTGAGAGGCAGCTTGACGGTTCAAACATCAGCAAATTAATGGGAAGTTGCAACAGACTGTAATATTTTCAACAAAACATGTAAGTAAAGGCAGGCACTATTTTTTCAGCAACGACCGGTACATACTGGGTTCGGAACCCTGGAATCATTATTACAATCCTCAAAGAGCCTTTGTTTGAATGGTTTTGCTTCAGAATTTTGTCTATCAAAAGGCATTAAAAAAAGGCTTTAAAAAGGGGGGTGGGGGTGGTACGGGCCTGAAGTGCCCCAATCTGCGGGCCCCCTACAGACTCTGTCTTTGTATAGGTACAATTAACCTTAATTTCTTCAGTAAGAATAGTGCCTATGACTTTATACACTTTGATTAAACAATCGTAGCAGAGTTCAGCCACCATACAACCTGTGCACTGACAACACACATTTTGTTAAAGTACAAAAGTTTTTTTAAAGTATACAAAATGTGCCCTTAAAGTTCTCAATTCGGGTGGAGGCTGATATGGTACACTGTTAGTAAAAAGAGTTTTCAGAGTGTGTGATAGCTGCCATTCACTGCTCCCATTCATCTTATCAATTCTTGTCTAAATATACAAGCACCAGTTTTATCGAATCCATCAAGCTCACTTGTGAGTTTCGATCTCGGTGGGCCCTTGTGGCAGTACACTTCATCCGCTCATATTTGTGGGTCAAGAAAATATCCAAGAAAATACAAATTACAAAACCAAGCTAATTAATCGAAAATGAAACCCCAGAATCGAACAGTAAAAATTTGGATTCTGGTTCAGCTTTGTAGAATGTTCCGGTTCAGGTCTGGTTTTAATAGAAATTGTGGTTCGGCTGAAACCGGCTTTAACTACTTCAAAACCAGTTAAAATACCAGTTTACAATTATTGTTTTAATTTAATTTTTTTTCAATTTCCTAACAGGCTAATGAGATATTTCGAGCACATGTAATAACTATAACGTTGAGGCCTAATTAAATTTCACGTTTCAACTACTATATTTATACTTTAAATATTTAGTATAAACTTTATTAAGAAGTACCATGAATGGATAGATAGTTTGGGTGAGTTAGTTTTTTCTTAATTCGTGAATTTCGTTAGGAGCGACATCTGTAGTGTAATTGCACCCTACTAGTTGGAGCTACAGTTGTTTTTGTATCTGTTTGCAAACGAGAAAGCCAACCAGCGACCAGCAAGTATATCTATTTCAATCTATCGACTCATGATAGTATTTAGTATCCAGTATCAAACAAAAGTATCCAGTATCAAACAGTAGTATCCAGTAACTACAAAATTGAACCACTGTTTTTTTCCGGTTCGCTTCTAGAACGGGTACGCGACGGGATGCAAGTTTACAGTTCGCTTACGGAACGGGTGTGGTTATTTTTTTTTACGATTTTTCACGGTTTGCTTTTCTAGTTCGGTCTGGGTTAGGTTCCGTTTAGACTCCCTACTTCAAAACAAGAAAAAACTGAACTACAATAACTTGAATTTTGATTATATCTTAGGGGGCGCTGGTATTCCAGCTCATAACTCTATTAAAGACCTGGGTGTTTGGCTGTGACCTACGGAGCACAACTCATTGCAATTTCATAGTTAAAAAAGCCAGGCAGATGGCTGCGGTTATCAGAAAGTCTTTCAGGTCGGGTGATCTGGGCTTTTAAATCATATGTCAGGCCCATACTCGAATTCGCGAGTCCGGTGTGGAACCCCCATCTGCTAGGCGATATTGAGTGGGTGCAGTCCGTTCAACGGAGGTTAACTAAGTCCTTGCCGGGGCTGAGCAATCCGAGCCGGCTCCGGGTTCTGGGGCTTGATTCCTTGGAACTCAGAAGGCTGGAAGCAGACTTATATATGGTGTATTCAATCTTGCAGGAAAAAATTTTTGGAGACTTCCATGGGTTTTTTTGAGCTGAGGGGCAGTATCTACACCCGTGGCCATGCTTGGAAGCTCGTCCCTGGGACGTCCAGGTTGAATTGTCGGCAAACATTTTTTTCTAATCGCGTGATCAAAAGCTGGCATGCGCTCCCGGCAGCTGTAGTTGCGGCGTCTACTCTATCTCAGTTCCGTTTGCAGCTGAATAAATGTAACCTTAATACTTTTTTGTCCCGGTTTTAATGGGTACTGTTTTTTTGTCTGCAGTTTGGTTTTATCTTTACCCTGCTAACTAATTCGGCGTTTGGTGGACCAATTTAGTGTAAATTTCTTTTTTATCACTATATTGTTGTTTGTTTTATTTTTGCTGTGTGGTTTAACCTTTGATAGATTTTTGCAGTGTGTTTTAACCTTTTATAGATTTTTGCTGTGTGTTTTAACGTTTTATAGATTTTTGCAATGTGTTTTAACCTTTTATGCATGTTATTAAGTCAGGCACAGTGTTAGTGGTACTTTGGTATCCTTCTGTCAACCTGTTTTCACTCTTTTGTGTGAAATAAACTTTCTTATCTTATCTTATCTAAAAAAGGATAAAAATAAACCCCCCTCATGAATTCAAAATCCAAGAGGAAAAAATCTTGCAGAACCTAACTGCATTTAAAGGCACAAAAACAATCAAAAGGCAATAAAATCCAATAAAAGATACCACAACTTCTTCCAAATGTCAGTTTCGTAAAATGGGTTCCACTTATTGGACCAGAAGACTCAGGAAGAATGAAAAAAATCGCATTTAATTATCAACACGTTAGAAGTTTTCGTATCTTGCACACCTAAACAGGTCAAACACAACATGAGTATTAAGCCACATCAGACAGGTACCGCCAAAACGAAGAATACTTAAAATAAAAGAATAAATTTTTTTTGGAAAATGACACAGAGATTCCTGTGTAATCAGTGACACTTGGTTAGTTGTGATGCTCATCCCTTGGCATTTGCCACTACTTTAATATAAATATTTTCTAAATATTACTTTCTCTTTTCTTTGTGCTTCAAGTTTATAAACAATGCGCATTGTCGTTTTTCTTTTATTGCCCTTTAACAATACTTAGTTTGATACATTGTAGTCTATGCCTTACTGCTTTGTTAGCAGGATGTGCTGTTGTTTTTTTAACTACTGTCCCTTTGGCCTTATACAAGCTGATGTTGGGCAGCTTAAAGGATGTCTAAAATGCCTCTTAACCTTTACATTTCTTTACCTCATGATGGTTTTATTATTAAAATGGCTAATCATATGTACGCACTAGATGTATTGTTACTTTGCCAGATACTCCTAGAGTTGAAGTAGTGTGTGTTTATAGTTCTGTGGAACTGCAGTGTTAGACCAGATGCAGGTAATGTTTTCAACCTTTTTGTATTGTCTACAAGCTTACGAGACAGTAAAGTTCTGACATTCGTAAAATTACCTTGTGTTCTCCTCACTCACCGCAATTGATCCACGGCCTCACTAATATGGCCATTTTATCGTTAATTTGTGAGAAAACTATTTGGGAGAGGGATGGCGTATGCCATGAGATCGTAGACCAGCTCTGCCCCCATTTAATTTCTCTCTTACGTGGTAGCATGAACTGGTGTTGTGAAAGTGAGGAGGCTTACATTACTGTCAGTGTAACATTCGTCGATTAGCAATGTGTCAAAAAAACCAAAATCTTTGCACACACCCTAGTTAAATTGTCTAAGGTTAATTCTGAACACCCCACTGGCTCCTACTGGAGAAGGCGAGGCTTAGCTCTCCGATGGTAGGAACAGTGCTACATGTGAACTTTTTCCCCTACTCATCTGTAGGGACGCTGTATTGTACCAAACTCTCGTACGAACTCTAGGACCTAAAAAGGACTCTGCACCATCCTCACATACGCAGAATTCTATTGTACCTAATCCTCATCTTACCTAATATACGGTATTGTACCTAATCCTTTGTATTGTACCTACTCCTCTCTGCCGGAAACGGTCATACAACCATGCCTTTTAGGAGGGGAGCTAGGCCCCCACACAACGCCAGATACAGAATTACGTCTCTTAGGAGGGGGTTACTCCCAGACACGACCCCTTCTCCTGAGTCTTGCGTCAAAGTAACCACTGGTGGCTTGAATAATAACGCTAAAAAGACTAGCTTACCACTGCAGCCTACTCTCCTGATTCCTCAGGGTAATGAGTCACTCCCCCGTTACTAAGAACAGACGATTTGCTGTCTGTTAGTGTAATCGTGGCAACAAGTGACAGTGAACAATTACCAACTGTGTTAGGAAACCTATTACTGAACAACCAAACGACTTGTCCTCAGCCGCACGATCTCTTTGTGCTGTAGTAGATGCTCGTCATAGAATAAATCTTTTGGCTCTTGCATCGGACTTTCTCCATGAACGTATAGCCTCGTTAGCATGAAGTGGTGCGGATACTATTTATGAATACGTGATACTGGGTCCCTTTTTTACTATCAACCTTTACGTGACCCCCTCCGATGGTATGTACCCTACATGTAGATTGGGTAAGTGCTCCATGTTACCCCGGCTTATTCTTGCTATGTTCGTCATACGTTCACTCCATCTGAATGTGTACAGGAGATCCAATCACGGAACGAACAAAATGCGGCAGTTCCTGCTCAACATCTGAAACCCGCTGGGCGTTGAGGAAAACGTCATAAGAAACGTAAAAACTAAAAATATTGTTGGCGGAGCGAGCGAAGCGTAGCCTGTAACGGACACCAAATTGCAAAATGTTGGTTAGTAGGTCCGTTGGTTGGTTGCACATTTTTAATCTGGATGGAGCCCAAACGAAAGATCGGATTGGAATGAAATTTGGTACAACGCTTGAAAACCTAATTAGTATTGCTTAGCCAAAATTTGTCGTAAATTGAACAATTATTACGGGAGAAATTTCAAATTTTCGAATTTATTTCTAACATTCACCATTGTAAATTTGGAGTCGTGAATAGTTAAGGAATTCAGACGAAGCATACACCATGCTGGTGCTAGTCCAGTGAACTTTAAAAAACACGGCAAATTAAATTTTGGTTGTTTCTTTTCTAGCTGATACCCTTTTCAACGTAACTCAGTGAAATAATAACATTTGATTATCGCATTTTAACCACTACTGGAACATCACAACCATAAAAAAAAAAGGATTCCGTTAACGATACACCTTAGCATCATTTGAAAAAAAAATGCTTGGAGGGATTACCTTCAGCATAGCAACGAAACTAGGATTTACAGTAGCGATAGGAATCCCAAATATGATACCTATACATCATACCACGGCGAAGTGATACATATAAAACCAGACTATACATGAGACGATGTATTTGCACCACAGCACGAAACGAAAACATGCTTGCATCGAATAGTTTAAAGATTCCTTTTTACCCCGGCAACGTGTATAGTCTCGATGCCGTGGCGCATTAATGACTAAGCTTAATCTCAAACGCAGCTGCTACTTACGAAATAAAATAAACAACTAAAAATTAAAGCTAAAAGCCAAAAATTAGGCCTAAAGTCTTAAAATAGGCCTATGAGCTAACAGTTTTTGACCTGAAATACTGTGATCGTTACTGATAGATTACAATATGATTTTCATATTTCTGTCGCTGTGCGTGATAGAGGTGATCCGGTACGCCTCAATATTTCCGTTGGTGACTTTGTCAAGTATTAGACAAAGGCAGCATTTCCAACCTGCTGAATCTTTTGAGTATTGTTAAAAACTATTGCTCTGATGATTGTTTGGCTTACAATTAAATGATTTATCATTAACATTTGTAACTTAGGTAAGGCACTTTGCACAGGAGTAATTATTGTTGTTAACAATGTCAGAATTATTAGCGGCGGTAGCCCCATCACCTTCACAAACATGCCGTTTTATTTTTAGTCTGCGGCGATAGCTCACATCTTTAGTGTCGGATGTGGAAAGAAGATAAAAATAACGAAATTGACACTATAGTGCCCGCCAAGAAAGAAGTCCAAAGCATTTCAAAACAGGGGTATGCATTGTGCATGCCGGCTGCGTCGTTTACCTTGCAGATATCCGCCATGTATAAGCAGCCGACGTGTGCTCATATAGTAAAGCTGTTAGGGCTATAATTTGGGCTGATCATGAACATCGAGCAAAAAGCTTGAAAATTTGACATAGAAATAGTTCTTAGTAATACAAATCGAAATAGCTATAGAGCCCCCTCCGGATATCCCCCCCCCCCCAGGGACCTCCCCTTGCTTCCCCCTCCCCCTCCGAGAAGCTGGTGAGCAACCAATTTTTGCTAATCGTTTTAAAAGTTTGAATTGTCACACCAGTAACTCTTAGCAATACAAATCGAAGCCAAATTAAGCCGACTCCTTCACGAGTGTTCGCGTACTGTCGTTTCACCTATCGTAAGTACGAACGAACGCAAAACCCGAATAATTCAACAGTTTGTAAAAAAAAATGGCCTTACACTGTAGAATGTAAAACAAACAGATTGTGTACAAATGTCCCGCACGATAATGCCCTGTGAAATTGGTTCCCACATGACTCGCATCCTGCCTGGTGAAACTGGAGCCATGGCACCTGACCTAAACTAACGTAGGATAGCAAACTCAAAAACAAATAAACGTAAAAAAAATAGCGTATTATACGGCACGCAAAAGGTGTGGCGTACTGCACTGTTTTATTATGTTTATTTCTTGTGGTCGTGTTGTTAGGTTAACTTAGCTTAGTCTAGATCAGATGCCTTGGCTCCAATTTCGCCAGGCAGGGCGCGGTTACGGGAAATTCGATAGTGCTACAGGCACCGAAATAGCTTTTGCAACATTTTCATAGGTTAGAGTGGATGTAGAACACCGTTTCTCACGAATAGAAAACCCAAAAAATGATTGCCTTTGCATAATTTTATCGCGTCTGAACTAATATTGCAAACGTGAGCCATACAGAAAAGCCAACCGAGAGACATGTACCTTTAAATCTAATGGTTCTAGTCAGTTTTTATGTTAAAATGGCTGAATCAGTAACAGCAGCACTTCTTGACAAGTAATAACTGACGTCGAGGCAGTTTTACAGGGCGTGGAGAACGGGGTGGAACAATCGCAACTCCTCGACTGTGTGGGTAGCCAGCAATAACATATCAAAAACCAAAACTGGTAAAAGGGGCTGCCAAGTTCCGAATGGTTCGGCCCTTCAAAGTAGTGATAGCAACACACCAAAACATTCGCCAAGTTAATCGCACTTCTTAATAGTTCAAAGGTTAAATGAAAACTAGAACATTGCTACTTTCGGTAGCAATGTTCAAGTTTTCATTTAACCTTTGAACTATTAAGCGATACGATTAACTGCACCCATTCGTCCAATTTCATAACTGGAAGCCTCCTCGTTATCTCGGTATCGATTAATAATCACCCTATGGGATTTAACATGGGGATGAGAGAATTAGCTAGCTAGCTAGCACATTTACAACGTTATTGAGGGTCAGATTTTGCATTGAAAGCAGCTAAGCTGGCATTCCTACACGAGTTAATTTTTTTCAGGTGGGTCATTACTCTCGATTTCGACACAATTTAAGCTTTTTTACCGCTTTATTATTTTTCACCAAGTACCTGAAATGTGCCCAACTATGCTTTAAGATATAAGACACTGACGCTATGGCGCAGCGCTACAATAGTTTACAACCTCGACAATTAAACTGATGTGATCTTTGTTGTGATGATTGTTGTCTAACTTGGTGCGACACACTAGCGTGTGTCTAGATATACGGCGAGGCGGATTGAGGCTTAATGACGCGTCGACAGCTTGGTCATTAGCGCCAACCTCAGTCACAGTGCATATACGGTAACCAAGATTAAATAATACTTCTATACGCCTGTAGCTTTTGCAACATTAGCCTAGGTTGGTTTGAGTGAATGTAAGCAAACCGTCGGCTAACATTTTGGGGAAAAAATGGGGAGGGAGGGGGGGGGGGTGAGAGCA
>JAHWFP010022506.1:0-10950 GCA_023313725.1 Lithobius niger | reverse complement strand
ATTTTTACGAATGTTTGAAAGCAGAGTTTAGTACAATTATGTTTGATTGTATCAGAGGCTGTAGACTTTTGCGACCTACGGGCTGCCGCTGACTTTTTACTCCCCCCCCCCCCAATTCTCAAGTTTTTTTCTTTTTTTGTTATCGTTGCTAATTTACCCATAGACCTTATAGGTTGTTTTACCTATTTGGGAATGTGCGGGTGCAAGCAAACAACGCTTAGTAAGGGAATATTAGACACCCAGGATATATTATTACACCCAGGATCCTTGAATACGGATGCATAAAACCTTTTTTCTGATTAAACTTTTATTGAGCTCTGACTATCATTTTGCTCCTAAAATACTGGTAGCTTATAGCTGTTTTATTCAATGCATTTTTGATTTGGGTAATAACCTTTATTTTACTAATAATAAACAAGTAATAAAATTCTCTTTTCGACATTTGGTGATCCAGAGAAGGACCGTTTTAGGGTGTAGTCTTAAAAAGGACTGAGCATTACGTGTAACAAATGATGAACGATGAGCCAGGGGTTTGTTTTTTGGAGGTTTCATTTCTCGAGTCAAGGGAAAAATGGCGAGGTATGAAAACCTTTTTAGTCAGTTTCTTCATCGCTGTCACTCTCTACCGTCGAAATAATAAGCAGTTCCACTAGTTCCTCGACCAAGTGATCGGGTTCCCAGTGATACATCTTTTTCAATTTCCACGACACGGTCACAGCTTTTTTTCAATTGTTTGGAGAAACTGCTTGATCGTGGCTGTAGTAAGTTTCTCCATTTTGGCCAGGGTAACTGATTTAAGTTTGCGTACGTCTTCCTTCACCTGTGCCCAAATGAGTTCGATAGGGTCGTGGTCGCAATGGTAGGCTGGCAATACAGTGTGGCCATGTGCTGGTAATCACCCGATTTTGTTTTGGAGAAAAATAACATCTTGGCATTCCGTACGAATCCTGTGCTGCTGCCGGCATGACACAAAATAAGCCTCTTTCCTTATTCCGTTGGAATCAAGCGTCCACGGATTTTTAAATCATCATTATGCCATCATAGGAGTTGAGTTGTGTTTGGATGGATAAGCAACTCCCAGCTCAAATGCATAACCGAAGTGCGTAGTCTTCGATGGCAAGCGTGACTCGCGAATGTATCCCAGAATACAAAGTGCGTCTGCTACTTCTGCCTGACCAACCCGCCATGAGGAATTCGCGTAGGCGGTGGAATTTTCTATGAAATACGCCCTGTACTACGCTGTTTATGATGTATCAAACGTAGGTAAGATAGGAGATTGTTATATTGCCAGGCGTAGGTGCCATTGTGTTTTGTAACAAAGTTTGACAGTCGAACGAAACCTTAACACCGATTGTTGGGGAAGTAAATATCGTATTTTTGTAACACACGAGACGGGGTGCTTATGAATGCATGATATTTGCAAGAAAACCGGTGTAGAATGTGTCATCTTCTTGTGACAAAAGTAAGTTTAACAAAGTTAAAATGTTGTAGCAACAGAAAAGTTTAAAAAATACAAAATCTAATTTAGTACTGTTATACCAGTTTAGTACCGCGTTATACCAGGGGGTGGCAACTGTACTAGAAACAATCCATTACAAACCTTCGCAATCTGCCTTAAATCCAACGCTTGGCCGACGTCAACAACGGCAACATGGCGCCAGCTAACTTCCAGTTCTCGTCTGAATGAGATCTGATGAGATTCGTCAAAGGCCAATCCCACAATATATTTATTTATTTATTTTAATAAAAAAATTATTCGAACTCCCTGTAAAAGCATGACAGCAATTTCAGATTAAAACAACAATTTTGCGAATCTCATTCAGTCATTCAAGCCTGTCTTGTCTCTGCTCTCGCCTGAATGAGATTCGTGAAATTTTTGTTTTAATTTGAAACTGCTATCATGCTCCTTGTAGGGGGTTATGATAATTTTGTAATTAAAATAAATAAATAAATATATTGTAGGATTACCATATTGCGGTTTACATGTAGTGTTCTAGAATACACATCCCATAATGCATCATTTCTGTCGTAATTGTGCGATTCAGGTAAATATGTATTGAGCAGGTTACCAAAAATGTGAAAACACAGAATATCTTAAAAATGATGCAAAAATCAACTTCTAAAATCGAACAGCTATTGGAAAATTAGTGCAAACTTTTTTCCTTTCCTGCGTGTTTTTCCCTACTCGTCGGACTTGTGCTTCTCGAACATTGTGTACTCCTTGCTAATCGTTTTGGTGGCTGCCATCCCATAATCTCAAAGCGGAGGTATCGATGCTGGCTGCACCTTAAGCCGTGAATCTGCTAGTCCGATAAACACAGTTTACCATATATCGTCCTAAGTTATACTAGGCGTCGTCTGCTTTCTCCGCCATGTTGATAGATGGTTTAGCGGGATTAAAACTAGTGAGTTGGGTATAAATTTCCGATCACGAGGCAGGGAGTGCCGATTGGTGTGGCGGTACGTCCTTCGATGCCGCGGTCTTAAACTTTCAGTTTACTCAAGTTGGTTATCTACCCAAACACAACTCAACTCTTATGATGCCAGTGTTTCTCTCTACCATGGTGTGTATTAACCCACGTTTCGTTAAGATAAATAGGCGGCCTCCCTGCTGCCCTTACCTCTCTTATTTTCCGTAAATAACAATGACGATGCAAAGCAATGTCGGGCCGTTCAATATAAAATTTACGTGCGTCGAACTTGCGATACTTCGGTTTTAACTTACCGCTCAGAATACAACGGAGAGATCTTTTATTGCCTGCAAATCCGGTCCTCGCAACAAGTTTTGAATGAATCGAATCTATAGAAGGATAATCACCTGCTTGGTGAATTTCACTTACATTGGCTCTGACAAGACAACTCGAACTTGTCCAAGTCGGTGATCAGCACGGGGTGGGACCGTTTCCATCCCGGCGAGGTGAACGAAGGACGGCGTCGATTGTTGAACAGCCTAACATGCCAGCGTCGGTAATTCTATGCACTCTTTTAGCCGACACATTTGTAGATGATGCAGTGCTACTCAATATAATTACAAATAGAAATAGATTCTCCTTGACTCGTAAAATACTTTAAAACGTTTAAATAACACCCCTAGCTTGACTGTGGAGAGTTTACTCTTTGTTGTTGACACGAACTTGATCGGAAAGCGACGCCATTGTTGTTGGTCTGATAACGTTGCCACGACGACGCAATTATATAGTATAGAGGCAAGGCGCACTTCTTTCCATGAAAGATTAGTAGTCATAAAATGACCATATAAGGAAAGTCTTCTGTCAGTATAAGTGATGGAGCAAACAAAAGGCTATTAAAATAAATATGATACGTAGCTTTGGCCTATTTGAAGAAAGAAGCTAAACTAAGACAAAGGAATGCAAATAACAGCAGTACGTCACACCAAAAGGCAAAGAGCTCAACCTTAGCCGAGTGAGCATTTTCCCCGGATTTTTTAGGAGCATTAACAAATATGGTACAGTCATTAAAATAAACACCAAATATAAATTTGAAATAAAGGTCTGTTCGCTCCTCCTACAATAGGCCAAAAGCCTGTTTTTTTTTTTAGTTTTATAGTGTAACAGATTCTATCTTTATCGTGGGTGCTAATATTATTTTATTCACGGGTCTAGGTGTCCCCGACGTCTGGCTTCCTGTTTTAAGGATCGTTAGTGGGCTACGTATTTGTATACTTGTATAGTTTAGTACAGCGTTATTACTTACTTGCAAGTTGTGTTGTGTTTTGGGACTTGAGGCTACCCACTTTTCTTGGGCGTAGGATGTCCGGTGGCCACCACAATGATCAAAGAAGTATCCATTCTATAGACCTGTACCACTTTAGGATTAATGGATCCTTGCAAGTTTTGAATCAGTTTTTGATTACACTAGGCTATCAATGAGAGTTGTTAAGTTTCTATGGCAGTAACATTTTGTAACATGTCATGTGTTCCTGTTATTTTGGTCACCCCACCTCCCAAATAGGATGGGCGTGAAAGAGAGATTCCTGCGTCATCAGTGACAATTGGTTAGTTGGACTGCCCACTTCTTGGCATTTGCCACTACTTTAATGTCTAAATATTATTTTCCCTTTTCTTTGTACTTCAAGTTTTTCAACAATACGCTTTGTTATTTTTCTTTTATTGCCTTTTAACAATACCTAGTTTGATACATTGTAGTCTATGCCTTACTGCTTTGTTAGAAGGATGTATTATTGTTTTTACTAACTACTGTCCGTTAGGCACAGAATCCATTCCTCCTGAGAATCCATTCCGGGTGTTGCAGACATAGGGCCTTAGGGCTTCGTCGGGCAGATGACCGGGTGCGGTTAACGCTCGCTAAAATCCTTTGACCCTTTTAACTGTCCGTTTGGCCTTATCTAAGCTGCTGTTGGGCAGCTCGAAGGATGTCTAAAATGCCTTTTAACCTTCACCATTTCTTTACCTCATGATGGTTTTCTTATAAAGCTGGATAGTCGCGTATATGCACTAGAAGTATTATGACTTTGCCAGAGGAACCAAGAGTTGAAGTAGGGTCTGTTTATAGTTCTGGGGACCTGCAGTGTTAGATCAGATGCAGGTAATGTTTTCAACCTTTAGTATTGTCTGCAAGCTTACCAGACAGTAAAGTTCTCACATTGGTAAACTTGCCTTGTTTTCCTACTGATTCATTGCAATTGGTCCACGTCCTCATTAATATTGTCATTTTATCGTTAATTTGCGAAAGAACTATTTGGGAGATGGCTGGCGTATGCCGGCGAGGTGAACGAAGGACCGGGTCGATTGTTGAACAGCCTAACTTGCCAGCGTCGGTAATTCTATGCACTCTTTTAGACGACACATTTGTACGTGATGCAGTGCTACTCAATATAATCACAAATAGAAATAGATTCTCACAATAGATGACTAGGGTGGCTCACAGATACATAGGAAAAAATGAAAATCCAGCTTCATACCAGAGCACCCCTCAGTTTTTTAGCCTTGTCAAGAGTAATATTTGAGCACAGTTTAGGCTTATTACTTCTATTGGAAGTAGGTGCTCATGGACCCTTCTTATTAGGAATAGTCGCATTATTTGGCTATATGATGCGTAGACTAGAACACTATATACAACAACACCTGTGTACACTACAACCATAATTTACTTACTGGTACAATGTACATAATGCTATGACATTATGCAACATTAAAAGTCACAAACTACCAATAACAAGATGGTCAGTTGTACACCTCCATGGTTTGTGGTTATGTTCAATTGTTCACTGTTCAGCGCACTGCATTAATAGCAGACTTCTTTGTGGTTTGATTTGGAACTGCCTTTCTATTTAACGCAACAACCTGGAGAAGAAATTGCTTCTCTTCTTCGTCATTTGTTAATAGGTGGTTGAAGTCCGCGAACAGTTTGACTCCTCTTTCGGCTGTATCGTTCACAACCCGTTATTTTTGGACTCGTATTTTCCATTGCATGTAGTCTTCATTATCTATCCACATGTCTGATGGGATGGTGAGAAAAGATTATCGAATACAGAAACGAGCGAGAAGCTCCTTTGTTCTCTGACTAGCAAAATCTTTCAAGATTTACCCCCTACTTCAGAATTCTTGCATCACGTCTGACATTTCTTTGGCCAGGAAGCTTACGAGTTATGCCATCCATAATCTACATCGTTTCCATTGATGGTAGCCTATCAGAGAACAAGGCTAGTCCCACAGACTCATCCGTGAGTACCATAAATGGTGTTCTAGAACCTTTTTTGCAGCGTTACCAATCGCTGGATCAATTTCATCGTATTTACCAAGATTAACCAACAGTTCAAGATCTTGTCCCGGGACCTCAGTTGCAAGTGGGGTTTCTGTCCATACCTTGGTGTATAGGTTAACTCCAAACTGCCCGAACTGATGTAGCCGAGTTTCCTCCCTCTTGGTTAGACTGAACACGTCTCGCTGATCTCGGAACAGAAAAATTTTAATAGCATAGAGTAACTTGGCTATCCAGCATGCATGGCTAACTGCGCCTGGTGCTCTCCAGTGAATCTTTGAAGGAGAATTTCCCAGGACAATCGGTGTTAGTTCAAGAAGCTCCTGATAGTCATATATAATCTGTAACTTCTTATATGATGTTAAAGAAGCAAGAAAGTCTAAAGTAGATTGACGGAAATCTTCAGTTGCAGCTTCTCAAAAGGTTTCCCTATCCACACCTCCCCAAGCAGCCTTAACCTCTTAAAAATCGAGATGTATGGTGAGTTTGAGGGTCCACAACAAAGAGTAAACACTTAGGCTAAAATCAATTCCATAACATGGTGACGACAAGCTAACCACAGTAATTCTTGGCCAATTAGTTTTTCTAGTTTATTTTAACCCCTTATAGCCTGGCGTCCCTTTAAAAGGACGGCTACTGAACGGCAAAGAAGTAAGTCCCAACGCGCAACACGAGCTTTATGAGGGGTCCCCGGCAACCCCGAGTAAATCGAGCAGCAACAGCCCTGTGGTCAGCGTCCTCGTCTGCAAACCAAGTGAAGTGAATGCCGGATCGAATCCTGCGACCGACCCAACTATCAGATGGGACTTTCAAAAAAATATCCAGTTTGGCATGGACATTAAAGGATTAAAAACTCTTTTTCCCCTCCCCATTCCAAGTGACAATAACCCTTTATAGCCTGGCGTCCCTTTAAAAGGACGGCTACTGAACAGCAAAAAACTAAGTCCCAACGCGCAACGCGAGTTTCATGAGGGGTCCCCGTGGACCCCGAGTAAAGCGAGCAGCAACAGCCCAGTTGTCAGCGTCCTTGTTGCAAACCAAGTGAACGCTGGATCGAATCCCGCGACTGACCCAACTACCAGATGGGACTTTAAAAAAAAATATCCAGTTTGGCATGGGCATTAAAGGGTTAATAACTCTTTTTCTCCTCCCCATTCCAAGCGACAATAACACAAACTTCATTGAAACGGCCTATGTTCACAGATATTGTGTCACAGCACATAGCCTAGCTGCAACTTTATCAATAAGCTTCCACTTTTCTACCAAACAAACAGAGCCTTTGATTCAATCAGTCCTGTTCCAGAACCCGCTTTTGGCACACCTAGCAGTTTTTTTAATCCATATCCTGATATTAAGACGGTAGACGATCTGCTTCACCAGCTCCATATACTTCAGGTAAAATTTTGCCATCCCAATGCACCACCACAGGATATTCGGGCATAAATTCAGTCATTGTTGTTTCAACATGCTCCTTTCTCGCCTGAGGTTGGCGCTAATGACCAAGTTGTCGACGCGCCATTCAGCCTCAATCCCCCCCCCTTGTTTCATGCTATGTGCATGGTGGCTCGTGACAGTGGCAGTGACTTGGGGTCATGTCCAAGAGCTGCCGAAATTGGAACCATCAACCAAAGTGCTTCACGATCTGATGTCGTATTTCGATACAATGCACTTGTTACTTGTGAGGTGAATAGCTGGATGGCAATGTTTGGTCTTACACTTGTGCTACTTGAAGCAGGGATTGCAGGTTTAAAATCATCATCAGAATCAGAAAAGCGTGAAATCGAAGACAAACGTGAGCTATCAGTGTCATCAGTAATACAATTAATGATACAATACTATTTTAAAGTTGTCTAAATGTCAAAACTGTCTACTAAACATTATTATGAACTCTTGCTGTAACTTTAATACCAGCGTTGTTAGTTTCACAGACCTGTATGATTAGACACTGCTATACAGCACTAATGGCCTGATGCGCCATAGTGATATTATGACAAAATAAGCATGGCAATGAGCACCCTCTTTCAGATGGAGTTGAAAACTGAAACTTTGCCAGAATAATACTATCAATAGGTCTAAAAAAATGAGGGGGTGCCTTCGCCTGTATATTGAGTTTCATTTTTTGGACCACCCTAGTGATGACATCAGTGATCAGTGAAGGCCATGGGAAGGTGAGGGGATTAGGTATTGGAACACGAATGCCTTACCACCAAGGTTAGACCTGCCAGGGACTCTTAAGGCCCGCAATGGCATCGCCAAACGTGTTGGATATGAGACGTATAGGATCGGCCAAAGTAAAATATAAAAGACAGACAAATAAGACTGTTTAATGAGCATCATTTAAAAGAGAAGGATTTGCAATGATATTAATTTCCCAAATCTTATAGATCAACATACCCGTGCTCTGCGCCATCGTACAATGAACTGTAAAACTTGGACAACATCTTAGTTGAAGGGATACATATTTTTTTTTTTATTAAGTTCTTCCTTGGCAAAAAGAATACTCGCCACCGCTTTTGTCTTAAAACGGTTTCTTGTTTTCGTTTTGATCAAAGAACCTGAGAAAATATACGCTCACAGTCTACATTTGACACTGGGATGCTTAGGAAAAATCAGTACCTTCGTAAAGCACTGAACAGAACGAACCAAATGCACCACTGGTGGTGACAGTTCAGCTCATTGCCTATAGCCGTGTTGATGTGGCTTGCTTACGTCAACCATCGTCAGCCATGAATCTATTTACGGTACCTCTCGCATGCTCAAAAGCTCCTCCACTGGCAACCACCCACAACCACCTACCCGAGATGATTTGCAATTTGGCATTGCTCGCGCCTGGTTACATCCATTAGCCTAGCCTGGTCCAATCAATTAGCCACGTCTGGTCACGTTAAAGGTATGATGTAACGAGTGCTCTGTTGGGTTTGCTGTTTTTGCTGATCTGTGATTGTAGTTTCGGAAGGTACTAAACGGATGACGCAACGTTACTGCGCACGTGCGACGTCGAGTTTGGAGCCAAACTATCTCTAACAGTGGTGCGTTCTGTTCGCTCTGTTCGGTCGTTTAGGAAGGCACTGAATCGGTAACTTCCTAAACGACCAAACAGAGCGAACCAAACGCACCACTGTTGGTGACAGTTTGGCTCATTCCCTGCTAATAGCCGTGTTGATGCGGCTTGATTGACGTCAACATCGTCAGTGATGAATCTGTTTCGTAAAAAATGTTCCCTCGCGCATGTTCAAACCACCACCCCAGCAAACCACCTCCCTGAGATGGTTCGCAATTAGGCATTGCTATCACTGGGTCACATCTATTGGCCAATCCTGGTTAAACCCATTAGCCAGGTCTGCTTGCGGTGAAGGTATAACGTAGCGAATACTTTGCTGAGCTTGTTGAGCTGTGTTTTAGTTTAGGAAGGTACTGAACGGCTGACACAACATAACTGCGCACGCGCGAGGCCAAGTTTGGAACCAAACTTTCTCTAACAGTGGTGCGTTCTGTTCGCTCTGTTCGGTGGTTTAGGAAGGTACTGAATGCATGATTCAACAAGAGGCATACAATGGGCAATGCCAACTGAGACTAAGATCTAATTCGTTCTAGCTCGAACCTCGCTCGCTCATAATGTCTTGTGTTGACCCTGGGAGGAAAATATACTTGGTGGCCGAAAAGTGCTACTAATACTGCTACAAATGCTAAATTCTGCCACAAAAATGCTACACAATTGAAAATGCTACCAATTATGCTACACTTTAGTTTTTAGGCTGAAAATGCTACCGTAGCAGAATTATGCTACGTCTGGTAACACTGGACATCACCTCCTCCAGAGCAAAATTATATGTGGTTTACAGGAAGGTTAAGCTAGAGCTAGTTGCACGCATTATTCTGAAACATTCACAGCAAACCAAACAGAGAAAATCAACTGAAACAGAATCCAGTCCCCCTCCATCTCCAACCGTTAGACTGGACATTCAATCCATTTTTTCCAGGGCTTTTTCAACACATTCAGAGCATTTTTGCCAAAGTTAATGTCAGAGTGGTCTCTAGAACGACTTTAGGCAGGTCTGGCTGTTACACTGCATTCCTACAACCACACCAATTTGGACCGTTCAGGGTCTGGTTGACAATACTGGCGATCATGTACCCATGATGCGTCCACATTTAAGTTACTCCATATTGGATCCCGAAGTGCATAGCCACAGAAATATGGTTTACATGATGAAATGTGCCGCATGCACGTACATTTACATTAGTCAATGTAAACGGGCATGCGTCCTTTGTTATATATGACCACGAGAAGGCCATTTTTAAAAACAATGTTAGGTAAGCTATGGCCAAACACCACAATGACAACGATCATGCCATTCTACTTAGCAACACCTCAACTATTTACAAGGAACCAATTGAGAAGATTCGTGTGAATTTGGAAGCTTATACGATTTCAAAAAAAAACAATGAGAGGTGCACGAACATAATCTAAAATTTTCCAAACATGAAAATGTGGAATAGAGCCTTTGATAACTTTCCTGTAAACCGCATATAATTTTGCTTTGGAGGTGATATTATAACAAACATGGCGGTTGGTTTGTGTAATGGGCAACAGTAGGTCTCTTACTGGAGCTTGTGTTTTCCCAAAAATGTTTTATGCTTTTATTGTAAGTATTAATCGTTTTGGGGTACCTGGTTGATGTAGCTACATACTCATGAAGTGTTTGTCCTGTTTAGGTGAGCAAGACACGAAAATTTCTAACGTGTTGAAAAGTAAATGCTGGTTTTTCATGCCTCCTGAGTCTTCTGACCCTATGGTGCCGTTTTATTCTTCATGTACTCACACTTAAAACTTTTTTGTTTGTCAGTTTCAGCCAACGAAACCATCAGTTCTTCCTTAAATAACCCCAACATGAAACGTAAGCAGTTAAACAGTTTAGCAGTAACAAATTTCAAACATCGTATTCCGAATTGATTGTTAACGCTATAGGCAAAACTAGCTGTAATATTACATCGGAAACATCGTCGGATGTCACTTCGTTAATGAGGATTTTGCTTCCCGTGTATGAAGCCCCAAATCAAGCAAAATATTGTTTAAAGTTAGTTTAAATATTGGACTTTAGAATTCTTGCTTTCAAAGCATATAATAAGCACTATAACTCTACCCAGTGTCCGTTGCCACGCGGCATTTGGAGAGTGAAAACCAACATTTGGTGGCTTAAATTTTAA
>JAHWFP010022505.1:0-16498 GCA_023313725.1 Lithobius niger | reverse complement strand
CGGTGTTAGAACCAAAATGTAGCAATGATCACTGCATTGGTTAAGTTCTTCCCACTAATCTTTACTGAATCAGAAAAAAATTCATTTGAAATTAATCGTTGATTTTCGTTTTATTTTTTGTTTATTATATCCGAACAGTTAGGAGTTTACAAAAAGCATCCATCGTTTTGGCAGTTCTAGTTCTTATGATGTCAGTAAACGTATGAGCATATGGTGAATTGGTGATAGCTTCTCCTTCAAGATTATGGACGTTTTGGCGATAAAATAAATCACAGACAGCCCATTCTTGTCGAGAATAAATGCTGGAGTGGTGAACCACGTAAAAAAAAAACGCAGCGGAGTGCTACTGTGTTGCACTCTGACACGCCATGCCAGAGAGTACACGTATTAGTAGCAGCTCAGTCTCCATACGAATTACGTCGTACCAGTTTGTGGTCGGCTAGTAGACAATTCATATGGAGGCTAAGTTCGCACATAGTGATATGTGAACTGAAGCTTGTGATACGATAGTATACATCAGTGTGTACCAGTTCAGCCTCCACATAAATTGTGCACTAGCCATAAACAGTGAGATTACTGGTAGTACACAAACTTTGTTGGAAGTGGACTGTTAAACAAATTCCTATTGCTTTGCATCATCGTTTTACGGATATGGTGGTAAAAAGAACCGGAGATTTGTTTGCAGTTCTTTGAACCGTATTCTTCGGTTGCATTGTACAGCAGTGTAATGACTAGAGATGCCAACATGTGTTTCATATTAATTAATTTTCATTATTATAATAATCATGCAACGCGCGGATAACTGCATGCAATGTTATTTCAGTATTGTTACACTTGCTGTTATGTTTGTTCCACTTAAAGCTCGCTCGGAGATTAAGTTGCTCTGGCCTTGAATGCCACAAATGCTGAATAAATGACGTTACATTTGTATACAAGGTGTTGTCAATCCTGCTCATTGATCAAGGATCACTCCAACGAATACTTGGCCCATCGTCACTTCAAATGTCGACATAATGCGGGTTTCTTCGCTGCTTGGCTGGCTTTCCCGCCTCCCCCATCACGTTTGTGCCCCTACTACTTCTTAAACGGCGTGTCTACGTAACGCTAAACTCCAATTAATTGGAAGGTTGGTTAACATTCAACCATACAAGTGATTCAGTTAGCGTAAATCAACATGCCTTTAACAGTGCGACATGGCGACGATTCTCTTGTTGTTTGGCTCTTATAAAACACGTCTTTAACAATTAGACACGGCCTCAGCTTAACAATTGACATGGCCACAACTCTCTCCAAAAGATTATTAATAAATTAATTTTCTTTTGAGAAATTTCAACATAATCCACCTCGGACTAAACAGTGACGAACATTCCTCTTGCAACCGATTCACGGCTTTATACGAGCATCGATTATATTACCCAGAAACGGGGGTTCTACATGGTACAGTTTCGGACATGTAATATCTAGACGATCAGCCAATACAGTAGCATTGAGTACTGAGTAGCATTCCTAAAACAACCTCGTGGAGAAGTTATCGCTGGAGCGTTTGGTTTATTGGTTGACAGGGCGAATGTTGTAACTGTCCTCAGTTCCAAACGAATTACAGTTATTTGCAGCAATTCAAGAGTATATAAAAAAAAAAGGAGAACAAGGTGCAAAGAATTTTGTAGTGTTTGACTATATCTCATGAGTCTCTTTACCTTTTAATTCATAATTACCAAACTAAAAATAAGAATTCTGCCAGTCCCTAGAATAAATTCAGTATCGTAATCTTTCAAACCAATATCTGAGTTATGTTCACAAGAAATTCTGGACTTTTTAAAATAAAATTTAAAATAAAATAAAATTCATTTTTGCACAAGAAAAATTCACTGGTTTGGGTTGTGTTCCTCTCATACGCTATAAGAGGCACATCCTTAATACTGTCCCTCCAACACTCTTTATATGTTACTGGTATCAGTGAGTGAAAATGATGCGTTGGTCGCCAACTTTTGTATAGAACTTCCGCACCAGCCAAAGTAAGAAGAGAATTATCAATCAGAGTTGATTCGTCCAATTTTCGTTCTTTGGTGTTTAATGGATTCGTAAGCAATACACACTAGTAATAGTGAAATGAATTCTTCTTTAAAGGATAGACTAATAGTTTTTCAATCGTCGGTGAACTTCTGTTATCAGAAGGATGTTTCTGGCCAAGGAAGCAACTACAAACGGAAGAGATATCCTAATGAATGAAACCTTCAAATGCCAAGATAAAGGTCCTGGTATTTCAAACACTGCAGTCCAACTGAAAATCTTGTGAAGTTTAGTGCTATTGATTATTCAAAATGGCACTCAGGCGAATTTTCAACTTTCAGGTGCTATTTTTGTTTATCACTCTGTACTTCAGCAGCTACTATGCTTACAATGTTGAGCGCAAGGTTCCTGTTACGGGTGCTGAGGGTAAGCAACTATTTTTTAAAGGAAATTTTAACACTTTACATTTATTTGCACATAACATTAACATTAGTTGACCTGCATTCGTTCCCAACTAATGCAGAGCCCACGTCACAAATCAACCGTAATTTAAAATTTAAGCATACATTTGGAAAGCTTCAATGATCGCATTCTGGTGTTGAATAGTCAGATTAGCAACATTAACGACATCATATTGCAATGCATTCCAGACATTAGCCACTCTGTTACAAAAAACGAATTTTCACCAAACAAGTCTAGTCTTCTTAACAATCAATTTATATTTGTGGCCCCTAGTTTTACTCTGTTCCATTATCGAAAAAAAAATGGTTGACAACAAATGCGGTATGTCTGTGCGAAATCGAAAATATAAGATGCAGGTCAGCAAGTAGCCGCCTCAATTCCATAGAATTTGGTTAAACTTATGAAGCAGTCTCGGTAAGACAGAGAATAAAAACCCCGCAATGGTTTAGTGAAATTTCTTTGAACACTCTCAATACTCAATGTCGCCCGAAAGATGAGGGGACCAAACCTGAGACGCATCGAGAAGTCAACGAATCTATATTTATCGTTTTGTAGATCAGTGCATCTTTCGAAAAGGTTTGCTTTATAGTAGGATCAGCTGACAGAATCCAATACTCTTCATGAAATAAACTTAAGTCACTTTTTATTTTAAAAATATGTAACAGTTTTAATTTTTACAAACTATGACCGAATCATTGAGAAACAATACAGAGGACGTAAAATTTATTGTTCCATATTACAAATTTCACAGTAATAAGTTTACGATGTGTCATGTAGAATATACAGTGTTACAGTGATGTGAACGAGGAAAACAAATTCCTTTTGAATAACCACAGAGAAAAACTAAATTAAAATGCTTAAATTATGTTTTGCAGGTCAGTGCATCGGTAGAGATGGTTCACTTCATTTCGTAGGATCATCGTGGTACCATCCAATACTTTGCATTAAACATACTTGTATACTGAAGGAAGGAACATATTACGAAAAGACATCGGAGTAAGAAAACTATTTGAACTCAACTCTTCAACTTAGGGACAGTCCTTATTTATGGCTAGGTGTGTGTGTGGGGGGGGGGGGGGGGGAAAGAAAGGAATAGGTGACCACCAATTTTTAGATGACGCCCAATCATTCAGGACCCTGACGAAATATGACCACAGGTCAAAAAATTCATTCGATTCCCCCCTCCCCCCTAAAATGTAAGCTTTTGTTATGCTTATTGAGACAACATGTAATTCCCTGACAAGTTACATAAGTTGGTATGGAAAGCCTGCCTCGTTTTTGACGAAAGGGCAACGTTTTTTCAAAATATTCTAGAAACCACTCGAAGATGTATTCCAATTTAAACAACTTCCTGCATCGAGAATTCATGCAGTATGATGAATGTACAATGTATGTCTACATCCCTGACACGACAGCACCTGAAAGATGAAGGAAGAAATCGAGGAGATAAGCATTACTAGTTAGTTTACTGAAAATCTTGCGTTGACTAGTACTGACAACTTCATAATCTTGTAAACACTTACAATGGAGAGCTTGTGGTTGACTTAACCCAGAAGTTAAGGTGTAATTAGAAATTTCGGCTGCTGAAAATCTAATTTTTAGATCCAAAATTGACTTCCCTGATTAGGCCTAAAAAGTACACGACTTCTCCAAAGGTCCCGAAAAATCCATTCCTCGCTTTCCTTCCCTCCCCATACAATTTCCCCAACTCCCCTCTCCAGAGGTATGTAATGACCTTCTCGCAGGGCTAGATCAGATTCCTTTCCTCCCTTAGATCTTTGCTGAACTATTTTCTACTGTTGTATATGCACATTTTATTTTTTAAACAAGTCCACGGACTGTATACCACTCATTGGCTGCACTGCTGTTATGCTACAAATCCGTGAACCTTTATGGTGCAAAGTCGCTAAAACATTTTGGCCACCCTGACCCATATCTTCTTTGTATAACAAGTTGCTGACGATGTATTAGTCGAGGCCTGCACTGATGCGTAGTCAGCAACTTGTTACACAAATCACATAGGAGTCAGGTGGCCAAAAGGTTAGCACGAAGGTCTCAAACGTTGGAGATTCTGGGTTCGATCTTTACCTTGTCTTGGTGACAGAAGTGGTGTCAAGTGAACCAGTGCTGTCGCTTTCCATGTACACTGTCTTAGCATGGATGCACATTCGTAAAGCCTAGCACGACACAAAAACACTGGAAAAATCAACGAATATCAATGAAAACGATTTAAGCTGTTTTGTACATGGAGTAAAGCTCTACAATCAAGGAATATTCTGTCCTTTTCTGAACTACATAAGCACATTTCCTTAATTTTAACAAATCATGTTATTCATTACATATTGTATTTCATAAATAAATAACAAGGTTTGAATTCACCATAGTTTCTTCGTAGCAACTGGAGCTTGGCAGTCGAAATAAGAATGATTAAAGGCTAGTCACGGCTACACGTGTGAAAATATTCGTGTACAAAACTTAATTTTTAATTCAATTTTTAATTTAAAAGTTTTTATGGTATCTTGTCAAAATAACAATTTACAATAAAAAATACACAACAAGCAACATCATCTGCAACACGTACACAACCAGACAGTCAGGTATCGAAGCGATACCAACTTGCGCACAGCCAGTCAGCCAGTAATAGCATTTAGTTGCATAGATTAAAGGGTTTTTGTCTACCTATAATGGGATGAACTCATGAAAGCGTTAATTCCAAGGAGTTAAAATGTGAGCCTATCCTAAGACCCAAGTCAGTTCGCAGTACCGAGGCTACATTTAAGCAGAACAATGCACTTTGCCTGCCCCCATGCGTCAGTTCTCACAACGTCCGTTGTGGTTAAGTTTTCGTGATCTTGTTTAGAAAAATTTATTGATTTTAAATCATAATTCGAAATGGCCTAAAAACATAAACAGACGGTGCTTTTAAATATTCAATGATTAATATGTTTGCCTGTTTCTTTTTTGTTTACAGGTGTGTTGATGCTACGACAAACAAACCAAACTGTAAAGTGAAGTCCAATCCCGGAAATTTTCCCACATGTTGCCCGAAAGTTGTCTGCACTAAATCAGGGCTGTTTTAAACCAGGATCATTTCAAAATAACACTTAAGTTCCATTTTGATTACGTACCATAGCTATGTTTTTTGTTGTAATGAATTTAAATAAAACTTTATGATAATCCGAACGCTGCAGGGTATTCTTATTTCCAACAACAAAAACAATGAGGCGTTTCTTAATTTGTTGGATTTTTCATGCAAAGAATAAATATTTAAAAAGAGAAATTAACATTTAAATGATAGAACCAGTAACACAATTCGAAAACAATTTGCTATTAACAAAATTTAATTTCAAGAGGAGTAGACTTTTCCATTTTTTAGGGGCCGAGCTTACATCCGATCTTGCATCCCAGAATATCAGAAAGAGGTAAACTAACCAGCGGTATACGTATATACTAGGACTGCCATCCGTGACCGTGAGATAATATCTAGGGAGGGGAAGGAGCATTTCCCTGAGGTGGGGAAGGGAAGTGCACCTACATTGTAGTGTGAGTGAACGAGCGCGAGATCTATTGGGTGTGGCGGGAAAGGGTGTTACCCTCCTGAAAATGCCGCAGCTTGGTCTCCTGGATGTGAATCAAATTAGTCCACCGAGCCCCTGGATTTGGTGCTCGCTCCTCACCAAAATATTCCAACCAAACTTCATAACCAATGACATTTATTGTGATGCATCTTATGTCAACAAGACCAAAGCAGGTGACGTAGGAATTGTCATCCGGTCCCTTAAGTACTGCATTGAATCGCAGAATTTTTGGTATAATATACCTTCCGTACTTATCTGCTATCTGGCCAAGTTTTATCCAAAAATATTAACTAGGAACGGAGGTATTTTTTTTTTTTTTAGTTTTGCTCGACTGAGGCCTTCACGCCGCGGATGATGCAAAAACAACAACAACAACAAAAAAAAAAAAAACGCTTTTAACATAAAACATTATGCTCATTGTATCCTTACGCTACAATAAAGTTTGAAAGCAAATCACAGTTTTAACCATTAGTTTTCATAAGAGTAAAACTCGCTCACCACCTCCTCCAAAAAATGTCTTTTCCATCTTTATCCATAACTAAATGACGAATTTGGGTCACAAGGGTTTCCTTCGTGCTACATTTGAAGAAAATTAAATTCTGAAGATTATTCACAACGGGTTTATTTTCAGTGATAAAGGGTTTAGAAGATACAAATGGAAAATAATTTTTTGGCGCCATTTACGGCCTTCTTACCTGGCATTGACAAAAAGCTCGAAAAGAACCAGTTTACAAGAAAAGTAATTCAGAAAATTATTTGTAACTGGTTTGTGTTCAATCTGATGAACAGTTTAAGAGTTGCATACCGAAAATAATTCTTGGAACTCATTTTCGGTTGCAATATTGGATTTTACATAGTTGTCTAGAACCATCAATTTGATCTTCTGTCAAATTTTATTAAAATCGATCCAGGCAACCTAAGGTATAACGTACAAGCAGACAAACAATACCTTTGGGGCTTACTTTCCCCTCCCCACTTTCCCGGGAAGTGCTTTCATCGCAAAAAAACCGTGTAATGTACATACGTTGTTTTGGCCTAGGTCAAAGAATATACCAAACAAATTTTCTTCGTATATGTTGAAACGTTTGTCCACGTGGCACAGACACACGAACAGCAAAATGTCGAGGTAAAACGGGACATTGATCCCCAGGCCATGAGTCCGTCAAATGTTAACAGGATATGAGTGTATCACTCAGTTAAAAGTCAAAGATAATTTGGTATTCTTTTATCCTTGTCTGAAGGGAACAGTTATTTCACCACAAGACGATTGTAAGCTGCCTGTGGAAGACTTTTCTCAATATCTTGGTAAGTAAACCTGCGACAGCCTTTACGCACAAGTGACTGTATTTTGTTCCAGCGAAGTGCTATACTATTTATGGCTAGAAGAGCTAGAATGTGGGGTGGGGGATTAAGGCTTAATGACGCATCACTAGTTCAGTTACGACATTAGCGCCACACATAGAGATGGTAAACAAATTTCTAATCTAGATCTTATCACGTATCTGTATATCTCCTGCAAAAATTTAAAAATCTAGGACTGGAGGACAGACTTGTCGCTCAATTAACTTATCGCGGAAGATGGAAATGGGGACGAACACCATCAAGATGGTGACAATTAACAAGCAAATGAGTGTTTTTCGTGTAACCAATACGAAAAAGTGGCTAACAACACCTTTTCCTGATGACTATAGCGACAAGCCGAGTGCCATTACTGGACAGAGCCTTGAATAGCCCGCAACTTATTGCTGTCTTGTTTGTCCCCCAAGAATTGCCAAGCAGCGAGCAATCTCAGACGTAGAATGGTAAGGATTGTATGAAGGTTTGCACCAAATAACCGGACTTCCAATAATTACATATTAGGCTTTATTACAGAAGTTTACATAACTTTGCATTAGCTTATAAATGGTTTAGGACGACTACGAGTGGTTCAGAATGGTTTAAACTAGTAATAATGCCTTTAACTCTACACCTTTTACCGTAGGATTTTTTTTTTCTATTGGTATAAATTCGAGCTCATATCCTTTTGGTTCATAGGCCAAGCATCTAAGAACTCGTGTTTGTCCTCTTCACTTAGATTAGGGAACCTTTATGAAGTTTACTTTTCGCTGGTAGACCTAGGTGTTGTATATTTTGCGTAAGATTATGTCATTTTGTGTTACTGGTCGGGGATGCTGCCGATATGAAAAAATGTGAAAAATATGCCTCCCCCCTTCCCCCACCCGCTGCAAATACGAGGCAAGAATCAAAGACGTAAACACTTTGCCGTTAGTGGAAAGTTTTTTTCCACGCATTTTGTGCGGAATGTTTTGATACCTCTGCACAATAAAAGGATAAACTGAAACATTGAGTAATTTCTTTCTTAAAATGGTCGGACACATTAGGGGCCATTCTCGTCCAATTACGCCACTTCCATTCAAAGTGATGTCACACTTCATTCCTTTAAGAATGGAGATGATGCTTCAGCATTTGCATCAGCATATGATCACCATCATGCTTGCTTTGTCAGACGCATTACTAAATAGTTTGAATAAACACGACGGAAAGCCACAATGGCTCCCTTAATGTTAAATAAATAAAGATGCAAACCTATTTACGTTTCCTTTTGGGCTGGAATGTCAGACTGCCTGAGCGGGGAATTGAACCCACGACCTTTGAGACAAAATTCTGAAGGCCTACCACTAAGGCATACTGACACGGCCTATTAACGTTCGTGCGTAGTTTAAAGTCATATACCGGCTGGTAATTATGTTAGGTTTATTGCTTACAGTGATACCACTCACCACTACGTTTACATGGCTATAAGAAATCACATTTTACCAATGCGTTTTGAAATGTGAATCAACAAACGGCAGCTATTTGCAAGATGCAAGACTTCGATTAGGGCCATTCTTCTAAGGAATGTTATTCAAACCAGTACGCTCAGAAACCCCTTCCTCCTTGCCTTCCCTTTGACGAATAGTGGACATCCCTGCTGCTCTATCCCCGCACGTAATAAACTGATTACGTGAAGGGAAACCAAGCCGTGCTACATAAAAATACAAACAACGTTTCGAAAATTTTCAGTTTATTTTTAGTTTATTTACCTAAAATCTAGTGGCAACAGCACAAATTACGTGGGCGCCGCAACTGTGTCTGCCATCTTTACCAGGCCTGTTCCAACACCTGAATGCGATTGCGCGTGTTTATATTAATAAAGACAATGTTATGAAGTAAAAACAGGAAAGTGCACAAATATACATAAAAATTGGACGTTTCGGCTCATCTCACAGCCATTATCAAGAGTAACAAGTAAAAGAATTACAAATAACACAAAAAAAGCCATGAGTCAAGTTACAAGTAAAATGTCCATTTAATAAAAGGTGGCACTTGATGGGAGCGTGTTAAAAACGGACAGGACCGTCATTTTTTTTTTAATTTAAAATTAGACGGGATTTCTGTGTGTTCTTGTGACCAGCACAAAACGACGTACATTATTTAATTTAGTTTAATTAACGTAAATTAAACAGGTCGCCACAAGGACTTACTGACGTCCCCTCTAGTTTTAAATTAAAAACAATTTTTTTTACGGTTCTGTCAGTTTTGAACACGTCCTGGCACGTTCTGCCTTGTTAGATGGACATTTTACTAGCAACTTGTCTCATGTCTTTTTTTATTATTAGTAATTCTTGTTACTTGTTACTCTTGATAATGGCTGTGAGATGAGCGGAAACGTCGAGTTTTTATGTCTATTTGTGCACTTTCCAGCTTTTACGTCCTAACATTCTGCAAAGGCTTTTTAGTTTAAATAATAGTAAGTAAACACGATGCGCACCCGACTCCCAAACCACCTTCTCTGTAGCACTTCAAAGTGGTCATGTAAACATAGTGATTGCCTTCTTTAAGCTTGAGGGGACACTGTGTGGCGACAGTATCCAAACATTATGTTAAAACATTATCCTATCGAAGAAAAACTGCAGGTCCACAACGTTAAGTCGGTGAATTTGGTGATTAAATATGATGCAAGAGTCGAGGAGTCCAACGCTTCATCAATGACGTCACGCTGAGGGATTGGAAAATTAACTGTACGTTTAGGAATAACTTTTATGATGTGTGGCGACAAAGCTAATCTGTGCATTGAGTTCTGCATGGTGAAACGGTAATCAAGCTTGCAACTAAATCGGTAAATTAATTGTCCGTGAAGTTAACATTGCCAAAATGTTTGTATTTACACGCCTAATCGTCAACCGTTCTCAACTTGGCGGTTTATCTTGGCATTCGTGGGTTTTGATAATATCAAATCCGGCAAAAGCTTCGGACACGAGCAAGGAAAGAAGGAGAAAGTTACTTTGTTCTCTAATCGACTAGCCAAGTGATATTTTAATGTAGCATTCGAAACAAAGTTATTCTTACTCCTCCGAGTCTAAGTTACTCCAAAATAGCTTTCCAATTGTCCTAAGTGCTTAAAATATTAGGGGTTGTTTCAAATATCATTTGAGAAGCAAAAGAAAAAAAAAATTACCAATGCTTTTTTTTATTCTGTTCCTCATTAGATTGATGAGACGTTTCAGTGTCAAAAGTCGTTTGCGTTATCACAAAAAAAATTGAAAAAAAATTTTTTTTTAAATAGCAGTTTTGTATACACGAATTCTTTGGTCCGAAACATAAACGCGCGTCAGTTGCGCGTCAGTTGGGCGATAAGTCTGTCCTCCTGTCCGGTGTTTTTCAATTTTTGCAGGAGGTACAGATGTATGACAAGATTTAGATTAGGGGTTTGAATAACATCTCTGTAATGTGTGGTGCAGTGGCAACCCGGACCACTGCACTGTGACTGAGGTTGGCGCTAATGACCAAGTTGTCGACGCGCCATTAAGCCTCAATCCCCCCCCCCCTCCCCGAAACATAAATATGCCAGCGTCTGACAAACAACTAAAACAAATGAAAGATATGAAAAAGAAGGCGGAGAGGGGGAAGTGTCAGTTAGCACGTGCAACGTGTGATTTTGCATCACGTTGACCATTATGAGACGTCTAGGTAATTATGTATGTTATTAACTGGTCGAAGTGGTTACTCATCACTCCATGGATTTAATGCATGACGTTTTTCAGCAAACCTTTTCTAGCAATAAACTCATAGTTAAATCATTAACAAAAATTAATTTTGCCACATCCTTGTGGGCAGACGTTTTTATATATTTGATGAACTGGCAACATATTAAATGTTAAAATATTAAAATTCCCATCATTTGCCCATTGGCTTACGACGTTGCCTTATTGAAAAAATGTAAATTAATCAGCAGCGCATTTGTACACATTTGTACACCGTTTGTATTCTCCTTTCTTCTGCTTTGTACGAATTTGTAGTTCATTTGTAAGAACTCGTAATCAGCCCAAAACAAACTTATTCCCTCCAAGGTTTCCCACCGATTATGTACGCAACCCAAAATTGATTAGTGCTCTTTACCTGTAATCATGGTACACCTTTTTACATGTAAAATCATCCAATTTCCATGCGAATAGCGTGAACGTAACTGTTCTGGTTGGTTATCAACCATGTGATAGGTATTTTTTCATATAAAATCATTCAGCTTCCACCATGATATTAATCGTACTGATTGTTACCTTTACTTGCAATCAACCTGAGTTATGTCTTTTTAAGAATTTCGAATATTCAACACGAAGTTTGATTTGAGTAAATGTTTGCACTCACTGGTGCGCTTTACATAATCAACCTTTTACAACGTCTTTTTACAGATAAATCAATCATCTGTGATCATGATTCGAGTAAGCATCATCTTACTGATTGGTGTTCTCTACGTGTCTGCGATCAACCATAAAATTCTGAAGAGAAATTCAGATTTAAGTATGGAATTTAGCGAAGAAAGTCTAGCCAAGTTCGCCGCTTGCCGAGAGAAATGTCCGATATGCCAGGGTTACTTCTTGGATGAAGAACTGACGAGTGACATGTCGAGGTTGGAAGAATGCCAAGCATGCACCGTTGTTAAGAAATGTGAACCTCTTGTTTAGATTTGATATCTCTTTTTTCTGTAACACTATTCACAATAAAGGATTGTGCAATTGGAATGTTTTTGCTAACGCAGAAATTCAATACGCAGAGATGTTTTAATTTGTGACTGTAACTAATCAAATCATTTATAACATGATTACACGTTCCAGTTGATTTAAATAGTCCCAAAAAGATTTAATATTTCTTGTAGAAAAATGATACTTAAGTTGAGCTTGGTGTCACTTTGATCTTGGAAGAAATAACGTCACATTTTTTTTCTACGAGCTGAAGTGGCCGTCCAAGAAGTGCTCTAACTTTCGGGCAAGTTATGCTACGATGCCGCATTGACGTTTTGGTATGTCACATGTCACACAAATGAAAATTAGGAATATGTAAGGACTGTATGTTGAAAAGGGACTCCCAAAGTGTACAATGTCAACACGACCCGACGTTTCGATCTGACTCCAGCTCATTTTAAAGGGAATAAAAAAGCACAATACCTTAAAAATTGCGCAACAGACAGCCGAATGCAGACAAAACTGCCTAAGTCAACACAATAATTCGAAAAATTTTTAAAAAAGGAGAATTTAAAAATTGTAAAAATCTTAACAAATTAAAAATTAAAAAAAAAGAGGAAGAGGAGAGTGACCTTTTGTGCTGAAAGCACAAGAAGAAGTGGCGAATATTGAGTGCAGTCAGGGTTTTATTCATTTTGTCCTGGTGGTGAGTGTGTCAAACAGAATTTCAATGGTACTCTGGTGTCGAAATTTGTTAACAGAGAACTCTGAGGAGTACTTAGCACTCCTCAGAGAGTTCTCTGTTAACAAATTTCGACACCAGAGTACCATTGAAATTCTGTTTGACACACTCACCACCAGGACAAATGAATAAAACCCTGACTGCCCTCCAATTTCGGCACTTTCTTTTTTTGCTTTCGGTGAAAAGTGGTTCTCTCCTCTTCCGCTTTTTTAAAATCTTTAAATAAACAAATTAAATTAATATTCTTCCGTGCGGCGCATAAATCTGACATTTTGCGTAGAGCGATAGTTTAAGCGTGGAACGTGTCTTTTGCTGGTTTAAAAGTTAAGGGAAGCATAAATTCACAATTACCAATCGACCTCAATATTATTTGTTCAGCAAGACGACAACGAACAGCATATATTGCTTACAAAAATAAACAGAAAAATGTAAGTACACTGCTCGATAACTTCAGCATGAATGAAGAATGCTGCTTTTCCTACTGCTAAATAATGCGATATCGGAGGACTTCTCGTCAAAGACTGAGACACACGTAAATCTACTAATGGAAACCTACTAAAGCCAAAAGAAAGAAAAAAATAAAATTGGGCTTTCGGCTTTTCATTTATCTCGTAATCGGTAAGAAAAAAATGCGTATCATTTGGACCAAAAAAATGTGATATCTCCCAAAAAACAAAAGGAATTCCCCTCCTCCCGCCCAAAAGTTTCGGCTCTTTTGAAGTTGTGATACGAAACCACAAGCTCTTCACCAAGGTAATGTCACAGACTAAGACTTCAAACGTTAAATGAAATAATTGAAAATTGCACAGTAACCAATTTTCAGTTTTTTTTCATTAAATCTTCGAACTATTGCCCGGTGGGATTAACCTGGCAAAACAGCTAGACGTTTGATATAAAAACTTCAAACGGCGAAAACGTTTGGCGGGAATCCTTAACAAGTTTTAGTTTGTGGATTGATCACTAAAGGAGCCTATTTGGCTTTCTGCCCTGTAGCTTCAATGTTAATGGATCTATATAACGTTTATCGGCGGTGGATGGGGCAGCAAGAAACTTCTTAATGGTAGAAATGGTTTTAATGCTGACTTTTTTTTAATGGAGGAGAATTTCCACACTTCCTTCCCTGCACATACTTCTTCCACGCACGCGCATTTCTTGAAGTCAGCAAACGCAGAAACAGAACGAAAAATGCATCACCATGCCCCATGCCACAGCAAAATATGAGCTGAAGCAACCATTTCGCCACCTAATGTCAAACACGGGAACTTCGAAAGTAAACATCTCATGCTGCAAAATTGTTTCAAACGCGTTGTAGCGTTTCGCAGAATATCTTTCTGACTAGTGTCGTAAATATACGGCCGCTTTCAGACTTTAATTTGTTCGTTTATTGGGTTATCTGCTATGTTTGCACATGTGCGATAACGTTTTGTCTGAGCGACCACGTGACTTGATGGAGGCTTCTACCTGGCAGTTGCAAGAAAAAAGTTGTTTAGAGGCAGGAAAAAGTGTAGCTTGGTGTACTCTAGAGCGCGGTCATTTTGCAATGAATTCAAGGTACGCAAATGCAAATATTGTGTTTTCCGGTTCTATTGTATGTGTCAAGAAATATATGTACGTGGACGAAAATATAAATTTTGTATTCTCCATCTTAAAATGTTAAAATTGTAAGAACCTTAAGTTATGGTTGGCTCATGGGGGGAATGAGGCTTAATAACGCTTCGACAGTTATGAAATTAACACCAACCTCAGGCACAGTGCAGTGGCACGGGTTACCACTGCGCCAGTCATTACAGAGATGTTAAACAAACCCCAAATCTAGATCTTATTGTATATCTGGACCTTCAGCAAAAATTGAAAACCCCGGACAGGAGAACAAGCTCATAGATTAAAACAAAAATTGGGCGCCCACGCAAGTTCACCACCATTCCTACAGGATATGACTGGATTATAATATCCTAAAGGTAAAAAACAAGCTACTATCCGAGTTTCATAGTTAGTTAGTGAACACCTTCTTTTATGCCTCAACACGATTGGCAGTTAAAGTTCGGTTCCTTTACGCAGTACCCTTGTACAGCTTCTCTTTAAAAAATTCGATACCGAAATTGGCATTTTTGAAAATGCCAACATTAGGGCTAAATACTGCGTTATCGCCAATCCGATCTCGATTATCACATCCCATTAATTCACATTAATTCCTTACAAAGTACGAATACCAACAGATCAAAATATTCGCGAAGATAATCCCACCACCAAATATTTCAGATATTAAATGAACAGCGGATCAGGCAGGGACATACCGTTTAGTTTTTTCACGAGAAAAATCTGATTTTGGGTAAAATGAAGAGACATAACCTTTAAAAAAAAATATTTAGTTCCAGTCATGAATTTGTGACGGGGTCGGGGATGAGAGAAGGGGATGCCTTACATGAAAATCAAAGCAAAATAGAAAAAGACGTTTTAGCCATAAAGAGACGTACTAATTTAACGCAGCTGAGGTCTTCTACCGAATAATGTATCTAAAACAGAGACACAAATCAAAATAAACGTCTTTTAAAAGCATTAAAGCGTAAAGTGGGAGAGTGTATTTACACTTTATGTTGTGAAAATGTGTTTTATTTTGGTTCGTATTTCTCTCTTTTTACTGACTTTTAATTGGATGAAAGTGTCTGGCTGAAATAAATAAGTAGATTTCTTTATGGCTGAAAAGTCTTTTCTTTTTTGAACTTTAAGACATCGTAAACAAATACTGAACAAGGTACTGATAAGCACTGATACGTACGATAAAACATTGTAAACAGATTGAAGCAGTATACAAACGAGAATATTTTTGGTATCTTTCCGTAAAACAACCACCATGAATGTCTGGCACTAAAAAGATTACGACCCCACCTTTCTACATAATTATACATATTGAAGCTTTACTCGTCACTGATTGGTCACCAACAAACAAACCACAGATCTTGACAGAATATCTCACTTTGGGCGACTCAGTTAGCTTTAATCGATTTATGCCTATGTCAGGAATATGACATTGTCTTCATGAATCGTCGGGCTTTTATGGAAACACGAAGCTGCTTCTCGTCAGGATACGGTTTAACTCGGAGAATCACAGCATAAAAATGAGGTTTATCCCTATTTAATACGAAACAAGCGAAATTGCAGGTTGGATGACAAAATACGATAGGGCTAGTACCGTTATACCAAATAGAGGAAAACATCGTAAATTCTAAACATCGTAAAATCGTAAACATTATAAACTGGTTGAGTGCTAGGTTAATACAACGTAGAATTACGTTATAAATATCAATAAACACAAAGAATGTTTTGTTTTTTGATTATTATTTATTTTGAATTGGGATATACTCCTAAAAAGTAGGTCTCTAGCTTTGACGACAATGCAACTAAAAAAGTGTTCGCAGTCCGGTTGTAACCAGACTAAAACTGGCACATGCTAATGAATTTGAAACTATACCCCTCGTGGTATGCACTCGGAAAATTAAATAATTAGCACCCGTTAATTTTAATGTCATTTTACTGGCTTAACAGTAACTGGATTATCGACAAAAAGCTCTTGCGCCATCACTGTTCATAGTACACTGATGAAATGTAGCACAAGTTTAAGAAATTAAGTAACAAAATCATCTATACATCGAACGTAATATGTGTCTTATTATGGTGTCTTTTTGCAGATAAAATCATTTCACCCCAAC
>JAHWFP010022504.1:44795-57334 GCA_023313725.1 Lithobius niger | reverse complement strand
GCCAAATCAGCAGACTCACTAACTGGGCCAGGCAATGACGCACTGCACACCTGGGCAAAAGAACGTGTTAGCGTCGGTGCCGATAGTTTGGCTTTCTTCCGGGCCTCTGAGTAGGAAAGCCCGTCCTTAACCTTCAATTCCTGAACACGACGTTCCTCAACATAAACATGGCAGTCCCGTGAAGAGGCCTGGTGCTGACCACCGCAGTTGACGCAGCGCGCCGGGGCAGCACAATCAGTGCCCTCATGGGCTGCCTGAGCACAGCTAACACAGGTTGGCTTAGCCTTACAGGAACCGCTGGTATGACCAAAGCGTTGACAGCGGAAACACCGCATTGGGTTCGGGACATAACACCTGACCTTCAACCGCAGAGCAAGGTTACAAGGTTATACCCGTGGTAATCTTCACAGGTCCGTATGTGCAAGCAAGCTCTGGTCCATTTTCCTGTCACTTTTCAAGTGTAAACATGCTGTAAAGCTTCCGCGTGACACATGGTGACACGCCAGAGTAAGCCTAAATCTTTTTCAACTCTACATGCTCTACACTACAAGTCCTACCTTCCACCCACCCCCTCCCACAAAAAGAAAACGTGACTTCTATGAACTATGTAAAATTAACTTACTTTACCCACAAAATTAGAAACAAAATGAGTTTGTGATTTGTTACAGATGGTAATAGATGGCGAGGGGTATTACATGAATCTAACTGAAGCAAACTTGTACGACAAACCAGAATGGCAAAAATTGTTTTCCTTTAAGGTATGTATACAGCCGGAATGAGTGATTCCATTGGTTTTGACTGCTGGAAATTGCCAACGTCTTGACGTATTTCTCAATAAATTTCAATAGCAAAAAGAAATTATTTCGTATTTCACACTAGCAGCAAGGATATGGTGTAATCTGAGGGACTTCCACACATGTAGAAATGTTTTTATGTGTCGGAGCGACCTTTAACAAACATTTCAAAACAGTACTGGAATAACAGTTATTTACCGTTAAAAATTACTCATGATGATAACAGTAATGGGTTTCCAGCCCAATTAGAATTAGGATTAAGAACTTTAAAAAGTCGGATCGTAATAATCATGCATGAAACGGGTAAGGTCCCGTTTTAGCTCGACGAATTATGGGGCGAGAGATAACTGTCTAACTGGAAAATCGCATAATTTGAAGAACGTATACAGTATAAAAGTATAACGTAAAATCGTCTACCACGAAATTCGTGTAATGGAAAATCGCCTTATGTCCCTGCCTCGCTCGTGCTGCCATAATACGATATTTTATTCAGATGATATTGCTGAATTTTTATTAAGGTAGATAATTAGACAATTGTTGCATTAGACGATTTTCCAGATAGACTTTCATCCGAGGTCTGCGATTTATATTTTAACCCGGTCAGTCTGTCCATCTGTCTCTCAGTCACTCTGTTTGTATTCTTCACTTACAGCCAAATGAATGAACCGATATGAATGATATTTGATTGATGCATTCTTCATATACATGGTATTACACGTCCAACTGCTGTCCAAAAATTGTTTTCGGCTTCTAACTTCATCAGATTGAAGACAACCCAGTAACAAATAATACGGCAAATTAACTTTCTTCAAAACACGGTTTTATTTAAATTTGTGTAACTTCAAAGATGCTAACAAACAACCACGGCCCAAAACGGTGTTTGGCTTCTAACTACGAGTTACAAGTACGAGTAAAGTACGAGTTACGAGTAACGTACGAGTTACGAGTACTGTACCAGTTACGAGTACTGTACCAGTTACGAGTATACCAGCACGAGTACCACTTACGAGTTACGAGAACCAGTTACTAGTAATCGTCAGAAATAAAGACTCTACGAGTTAAATCCTCTTCATATTTACCATTGCAGCAAAATTTATAACTAAATTCGTCTTTATTAATGCGTAAATACGAACAAATCATAAGTAAAAATATTAGCACCTTGAAGAACTGAATTCCAGCAACATCGTTACGGACACTTCATTTTAAATAATTTTTGCCCATAATACGTCAATTCGGGCTTGATGACATGTAAATGGATCATAATGTTAGTTTAGTATGTCTAGAATTACTTTAAATGCATATAATTTTAAAAAGTTTAACACTTAGGTGCGAACTCCAAACATGGAGAAAATGTAATTGGAGCAGTACACTAACATGCTGGGATGTTGGATATCACGTGACTACTGTGCTATTGGTTAATTGGTAAGTCGTGCTGCAGAATTTCAGCTAATCTAAGTGCTTATTTTTTAACTCCTGACTTTCCTTCGAGATATACCAAAAACACACTTCTGGAGGATTGGTTGGTGGAGGGGGAGAAGACGACAGAGTTCTGTGGACAGCAGGCCATGCTAATAAGGTTAAAAAAAATGTATCGTGTTTACTCAAATAAACGAGCCTATATATTTACTGAATCTCTTTTTCTTTAGGAGGCATATGGCATGGATTCTTTGACGCCAACAGACTGGAGTAATTTTGTAATGAAAATGGCTAAGGATGATGATTTATTTCAAAAGTTCTTCAAGTAAGTCTATCAAACTTGAACGTATTCGCTTCAGTGTGTTATTCATGAGTAATTCCCACTTAATTGTCTGGCTTGTGGTAAGTGTATTGAACATGAACGTGTTTTCTCTATATTTTCTTCGTGGGTGCATACCGCCTACTTGTGTAACTTGTGGTAAAGCTACAGTTCAATAACCAGGTGATTTATCACTCCAGCTCGATTATAGTATCTTAGCTTAGTTATAGCACGCTAATTCTTTATTTGAAATTGAATGTAAATTTCCAAGTAATTCAAAAAATCGATAAACTTCGATCTTCGATAAAGATTGAATAACTCGTTTAGTGCATTGTTATTCTTGCTTTTAAGCCATTTGCCATTTTGTGGATCTGGCGTTTAAATAATTATCTTACTCAAAGAAACTTCTAATAGGGGACATTTACGATATGGCAGCCACATAACACCCCACTCCTACCCGCCCGTCCTGCAGAAACGTTGCATGAAATCACGCAGAGCAGTAAACCCTCAAGCTAACCTACCCTTCACGAGCTATTTAGGGAGGTTTACTTGAGTGGATGGTTTACTTGAGTGGGAGGTTTACTTAAATGGGAGGTTTACTTGAGTGGGAGGTTTACTTGAGTTGGGGTAGATTTACTCGACTTGGAGGTTTACTTGAGTGGTGTATTTACTTGAGTGGGAGGTTTACTTGAGTGGGAGATTAACTTGAGTCTGAGGTTTCCCGCACATCGGAAGTGACGTCATCCAAGATGGTGGCGCCCATGCAAATCGGAAGTGAGGACCTAGCCAAGATGGCGGCACCATCTTCGTCAATCTAAACGAGGGTGGGAAATTTCTTTTTGCTAGCCTTTTGAGTCCTTTTGCTACCTTCCTGTCATCATCCCAGATGGCGGCGACCATGAGCCATTTTCCAAGATGGCGGTGCCCATGAAAGTGGTCATTTTCCAAGATGGCGGCCCCCACGTTTTAGTTTTTGTCAATCTGGAGGAGGGTGGGGAGTGTTTTTTGTTACCTTTTTGCATATTGAAGGTGCGGTCATAGCCAAGATGGCGGGGTCGAGTCAAAGTGGGTCGAGGTCATCCATGGGGGAGGCCCTTTTGCTACCAAAATGTATCCTTTTGCTGCCTAAGGACTGATCTGCAGCAGTCCAGGAGGGGTATTCTGCAGCAGTTCTGTGGTAATTCTTGGGGTAATTCTGCAACAATCCTGTAGTGATTCTCTAGCAGTTCTAGGATATTTCTGTAGTAATTCTGGGTTATTAAACAGCATTCCTAGAGAAATTCTTAGCTATTCTGGAGTAATTCTTCAGCAATAACGGGGCTTTTCTGCGGAAGCCCTGGAGTGATTCTTCAGCAGTTCTGGGGTAATTATGCAGCAGTTCTGGAGTATTTCTGTAGCAGTTCTGCAGTGTTTTCTGCAGCAGCTCTTGGATAAATTCGGCAATAGTTTTGGATGGATTCTGCATGTTTTCTGAAGAATTTCTGTACCAGCTCTTGGAGGAGTTCTACAGTGGTTTGAGGTCATTCTGTTTGTTTTCTGCAAAATTTCTGGTGCAGCATTTCCTCAGCAGCCCTTAGAAAAATTCTGATGTAGTTTGGGTGAGTGTTTTATGTGCACATCTGGTGTGATTCTACAGCATTTCTGCAGCAGTTCTGCGCTATTTCCCCAGCAGTACTGGGGTCATTCAGTAGCAGTTCTGTGGTATTTTATGTAACAGTGCAGGTGTTCTTCTGTGGTATGTCTGCAGCAAACCAGGTGTGACTGTACAGTATAACTGCAGCAGCAGTTCTATGGTAATTCGTCAGCATTGCTGGGATTATTTTGCAGCATTTACGCGGAATTTCTGCAATAATACCGGAGTGATTTAGCAGCAGTTCTGGGAGTATTTCTGCAGCACTCCAGGAGTGATTTAGCAGCTCTAATTATTCAGCAGCTATTGAGGATATTCTTCTTTCGGCAGCAGACTTACTGTATTTCTGCAGCGGTTTTAAGACATTTTCTGCAGAATTCCAAGTGTGATTCAGGGCACTTCTGCATCAGATCTTAGGGAATTCTACAGTAGTTGGGGGATTTCTGGGTGTTTCTGCAGCATTTCTGGTGTGATTCTGCAGCAGTCCTGTGTATTTCTGCAGCAGTTTTATGCAATTTTCTGCAGCAGTCTAGTGTGATTCTGTGGATTTCTGCAGCAATCTAAGTGTGATTCAGCAACAGTTATGAAGTATTTCTGTAGCACTCCTGGAGTGAGTCTGTAGGATTTCGGGAATATTCTGCGGTAGTTTTATGTGTTTGCTGTAGCATTTCTGCTGTGAGTCTGCAGTCTTTCTGCAGCAGACCTGCGGTATTTCTGTAGCAGTTTTGCGATATTTTCTGCAGAAGCCCAGGTGTGGTTCAGAGAACTTCTGCAACTGCCCTGGACGGATTCCACAGTAGCTCGATGGACGAATTCTATAGTATTTTGGGGGATTCTCGATGTTTTCTGCAGTATTTCTGATGTGATTCTACAGCATTTCTGCACAATTCAGTGGTATTTCCACAACAGTTCTGGAGTATTCAGCAGCAGTTATGAAGTATTTTCTGCAGCAGTCCTAGTGAGGTTCCTTGGTTTTTCTGCATGAATCTAGGCGTGATACTGTGGTATTTCTGCAGCAGTACTGGAGTGATTCAACAGCAGTTCTATAGTATTTCTTCAGCAGTTCTGTGGTAGTTCTCAACAATTGCTGGGGTAATTTATAGCAAATATGGGATATTTGTTCAGCGGTTCTAGATCATTTCTGCAGCAGGTCTACCACATTTTTTCAGCAGCTCTTGAAGATATTCTGCAGCAGTTTTAGGTGTTTTCTGCAGAATTTCTGGATTGAGTCTGCATACAGCAGTTTTGCGATATTTTCTGCAGCAGTCCAGGTGTTGTCTGGATATTTCTGCAGCAGTCCTGGAGTGATTCTGCAGCGTCTCTTGCAGAAATTCTCCAGTAGTTTTGGGGAATTCTACTGTGTTTTCTGCAGCACTACTGATGTAGTTCTGCACCAGTTCTAGGGTATTTCTGCAGCAGTTCTGCGGTATTTCTTCAACATTGCTGGGGTGTTATTTTGCAGCAATTATGAGGTATTTCCACAGAAGTTCTGGAGTATTTCTGCAGCAGGTCTGGAGTGATTCTGCATCAGCTCTTGGAGTATTCTGCAGTAGTTGCAGGTGTTTTCTGCAGTAGTCCGGGTGTGGTTCTTGATATTTCTGCAGCAGTCCTGGAGTGATTCTGCAGCAGCTTTTGAGGGAATTCTGTGTAGCTTATGGTAATTCTTGCAATTTTCTGCAACATTCCTGTTATGATTCTACAAATTTCTGTAGAAGTTCTGCGGTATATTTACAGAAAGTCTGTTTTGATTCAGCAGCAGTTTTGTGGTAATTTCTGCATCTATCCAGGTGTGATTATGCAGTATTTCTGCAGCAGTTCTGGAATGATTCTGCAGCAATGCTGGTATTTCTGCAGCAGTTCCATGGTAATTCGTCAACATTGCTGGGGTATTTTTGCAGCAGTTATAGCGTATTTCTGTAGCAGTCCTGGATTGATTCTGCAGCAGTCCTGGGGTGATTCTGCAGGCAGTAGTCCTGGAGTGATTCTGCAGCAATGATAAAGTATTACTGCAGCAGTTCCGTGGTAATTCGTCATCAATGGTGGGGCATTTCTCCAGCAGTTCTAGAGTACTTCTGCAGCAGGTATGGAGTACTTCTGCAGCAGTCCTGGAGTGATTCTCCAGCAGCTGTAGTTGTAGGTGTGGAGAAATTCTGCAGTAGTTTTGGGGAATTCTACTGTGCTTTCTGCTACTGTTGTAGTTCTGCAGCAGTTCTAGAGTATTACTGCAGCAGTTCTGCGATAACTCTTCAACATTGCTGGGGTTATTTGCAGCAATTATGGGGTATTTCTACAGCGTATCTTGGAGTATTCTGCAGTAGTTGTAGGTGTACTTTGCAACAATTCTGCGGTATTTTCTGCAGCAGTCCAGGTTTGGTTTTTGATATTTCTGCAGCCGTCCTGGAGTGATTCTACAGAAGATTTTGGGGTATTCTGCAGTAGTTGTCGGTGTGCTCTGCAACAATGCTGCAGTATTTCTGCAACAGTTTTGCGGTTTTTTCTGCAGCAGTCCTGGAGTGATTCTGCAGCAACTGTTAAGGAAACTCCGAAGTAGTTTGGGGGAATTCTCGGTATTTTCTACAATATTTCTGGCATGATTCTGCATAATTTGTGCATCAGTTCTGTGGTATTTCTGCAACAAATCTGAGGTGATTCAGCAGCAGTTTATGGTGATTCTGCATCAATCAGTTGTAATGCTGCAACAGTTCTGGGGTATTTCTGCAGCAGATATGGAGTATTTTTGCAGCACTCCTGAAGTGATTCCGTTGTAGCTGTTGATGGTATTCAGTAGTAGATTATGCTGTTTTTTTTTTGCAGCTTTTCTACTGTGAGTCTGCAGTCTTTCTGCAGCAGTTGTTCGGTATTTCTGCAGCAGTTTTGTGATATTTTCTGCGGCAGTCAGGTGTGGATCTGGGTATTTCTACAGCAGTCCTGGAGTGATTCTACAGCATCTCTTGGAGAAATTATGCAAGAAAAAGACGTAGGCGGTCTGAAAATCAGCGGTGCAATTGCTTTGTGAGCTTTCACATAATGAAAATGAAGAATCCGTGACATTAGGGGGTTCTCAAGAACGGAGGTCACTCCTGCAAATGCTTTATGAGCCTGCACATTGTGAGAATGACGAATTGTTAGCTGCGCTCCTGAAGGCATGAATGTCATGAATTAGCAAAATTTAAAAATGGGTACCTTGAAAAGTTTCATGAGCTTTACACGTTGAAAATATGTAGGTAAGGTGCTACAAAGATGAGCAATTCGGATGGATGTCTGGTACACCTGTAGATGTTTTATAGACTTTTACATATTGACAATGATGAATCAGTAGGGGGCCCTTCTGAGGGGTACGGAAAACAACGTGGTTGGTTCGTCAAACCGGGTTCCCTGAAAAACGTCTTAGGAGCCCTTGCATGTTGTGTTAGATTAGGAGGTACCAATTTGAGCAAGTGCTTTATGAGCTTTCACATTGTAAAAATGACGAATCATTAGGAAATACTTCGGAGATTTCTCTGGATTGTGTGAAAATGACGAATTACCGGCATTAGGAGATTCCCCAAATCGAGTACCCTGAAAAATTCCTTATGAGCTTCTGCACGATGAAATACATAGGTAAGGGGTTGTGACATGATGGGTTAAGCTCTCAGGTCACCTGATCCAGCCCTCGTCCAAACAGATGAGACTTCGTGGTGCTTTTAACAGTGTCCATTGCTGATGTTCTAGGTGTTCATAACAAAATAAACTGTACGTTATCCACAAGATAGTTGCTACCTGTTCTTTAAACGTACAGTTGCCCGTTTCAGATCGTGTGGAATATAGTATGCAGATTTCTGATCATCGATCAAACATGACGGTTGATCAAGGGTACGTTCAAAAAAACTACGTTACTATCATATCCTAATGTACGTTCAATTTACGTTTCAATCATACGTTTTAATCATATGTTTCAATCATACGTTTCAATTGTACGTTTAAAAATTTTAAACGGGACGGAAAGCCAACTGGCTCGAGATTGGCTAAATAAATACAGATGCAAACCTAATCAAAGCAACATTAAAGATAAAAAATCATTTTAACTGTACATTGAAAGAATAGGCATACCCGATTTAAGAACCCCCTAATGTTATCATTTCATCAATTTCACGCCCTGCAGTTGTGCTTCTAATGATTAGTCATTATTACAATATGAAAGCTATGAAAGCGATTTTGTCATTTTCATGCCTTTCAAGATGCCCATAATTAAGCATTTTTATCATTCTCACCACGTTGTTTTTATACCCCTCAGGAGAGCCCCTAATAGTTCATCATTCTCAATATGTAAAAGTCTAAAAAGCATCTACAGGTGTCCCTGACCTCCTCCATCTGAATTGCTCATCTTTGTAGCCCCTTACCTACATATTTTCAAAGAGCAAAACTCATGAAACTTTTCAAGGTAACCATTTATTAATTTCATCATTTTCATGCCTTCAGGAGTGCAGCTAACAATTCGTCATTCTCACAACGTGCAGGCTCATAAAGCAATTACTGGAGTGACATCCGTTCTTGAGAACCCCCTAATGTCACGAATTCTTCATTTTAATACCTTCAGAAGTGCACTTAGTCATTCTCGCAATGTGAAAGTTCATAAAGCAGTTGCTGAGACCGCCTAATGTTGCTGATTCGTCATTTTCTTGCATAATTTCACCATGAGATGCTGTAGAATCACTCCAGGACTGCTGTAGAAATATCCAGAACCACGCCTGACTACCAAAGAAACTATCGCAAAACTGCTGCAGAAAGACTGCAGACTCAAGGTAGAAATGCTGAAAAAAAACACCATAATCTACTCCAGAATACCACCAACAGCTGCTACGGAATCACTCCAGAACTGCTACAGAAATACTCCATACCTGCCGCAGAAATACCCCAGAACTTCTGCAGAATCACAACTGGATTGCTTCAGAATAACAATAAAACTGCTGCTGAATCACCCCAGATTTGTTGCAGAAATACAACAGAACTGATGCACAAATTATGCAGAATCCTGGCAGAAATATTGTAGAAAACACTGAGAATTCCCCCAAACTACTTCGGAGTTTCCTTAACAGCATCTGCAGAATCACTCCAGGACTGCTGCAGATAATACCGCAAAACTGTTGCAGAAATACTTCAGAATTGTTGAAAAGCACACCAACAACTACAGCAAAAAAAAATCCAAGATCAGCTACAGAAATAATCCAGAACTGCTGTAGAAATACCCCATAATGGGCTGTGCTGCAAAATAACCGCAGCAAAGTTGAAGAATTACCACAGAACTGCTCCAGTAATACTATAGAACTGCTGTATAACTACATCGGTAGTGCTGCAGAAAAACACAGTAAAATCCCCCAAAACTACTGCAGAATTTCTCCAGGAGATGCTGCAGAACACTCCAGATCAGCTGTAGAAATACCCAAAACCACACCTGGACTGCTACAAAAATATTGCAAAACTGCTGCAGAATTACAAGTCTGCTGCAAGTCTGCTGCAGAAATACTCCATAATATCCCAACAGCTGGATATACTGCTGAATCACACCTGGATTGCCACAGAAATACTTTATAACTGCTGAAGATTACTTCAGAATAACTCCAGAACTGCTCAGAAATACCACAAAACTGACCCTGAATCACTCCAACATAGTTGTAGAAATTCTGCAGAATAATACCAGGAATGTTGTAGGAAACTAGAAGAATTCCACCAAACTACTGCAGAATTCCCTCAAGAGCTGCTGCTGCTGAATCACTCCAGGACTACTGCAGAAATATCAAGAATCACACCTAGATCACTGCAGAAAATATCGCAAACTGCTTCAAAAATACTGCAGGATTGCTGAAGAAGTACCGAATAACTGCTGTAGAAAAGCTGTAGACTCGCAGTACAAATGCTACAAAAAACACGAAAAACTGCTGCAGAATACCCCCAACAGCTGCTGGAGAATCACTCCGGGGCTGCAACAGAAGTACTCCACACCTGCTGCATAAGTACTCTAGAACTGATGGAGAAATTCTCCTCCAATGTTGACGAATTGCCACGGAACTGCTGCAGTAATATTCCAGCATTGCTTCAGAAATGTTGCAGAACCACATAGTAATGCGGCAAAAACACATACAATCCCTCCTAAACTACTGCAGAATTCCTCCAAAAGCTGCAGCAGAACCCCTCCAGAACTGCTGCAGAAATACCCAGACCAAACCTGGACTGCTGCAGAAAATATCGCAAAACTGCTTTATGCAGACTCAATCCAGAAATTGTGCAGATAACACCTAAAACTGCTGCAGAATATCTTCAAGAGCTGTTGCAAAAATGCTGCAGATCTGCTACAGAAATGCTCCAGAACTACAGAACAAATTTCCCATATCTGCAGCAAACAGCAACGTTGACGAACTACCACAGAACTGCTGCAGTAATACTGTATAACTGCTGTTGAATCACTCCAGTACTGCTGCAGAAATACACAGAATCACGTCTGGATTGCTGCAGAAAAACTAACGACCTCACTTAAACTGCTACAGAAAATACTTCATAACTGCTGCTGAAGCTCTCCTTAACTGCTGTATAAAATACCACTGAATGATGCTGAAATGCTGCAGAATCACGACAGAAATACTGCAGAAAACACTCAGAATCCCCCCAACATACTGTATAGTTCCTCCATCGAGCTACTGTAGAATCACTCCCGGACAGTTGCAGAAGTGCTCCAAACCACACCTGGGCTGCTGCAGAAAATATCGCAAAACTGCTGCAGAAAAACACAGGACTGCTGCAGAATCACACCAGGAATGCTACAGAAACACCCAGTAATCCCCCAACTACTGTAGAATTCTCCAAGAGCTGCTGCAGAAGTACCCTCAATCACACCTGGAATGTTGCAGGAAATACCGCAAAACTGCTGCATGACTACCGCAAGTCTGCTGTTGGAAGGCTGCAGACTCACCAGAAAAGCTGAAGAATATCCCCAAGAGCTGCTGAAGAATTAGGACTGCTAAATCACTCCTTGGAGTGCTGCAGAAATACCCCCACAACTGCTGCTAAATCTCTCCGGTATTATTGCAGAAATCCCGCGTAATTGCTGCAAAATAATCCCAGCAATGCTGACGAATTACCACAGAACTCCTACTGAAATACTTAAAGACTGCTGCAGATATAGTGTACTCAGTCACACCTGGTTTGCTGTAGAAATACCACAGAAGAACACCCGGACTGGTGCATAATAATACCACAGAACTGCCACTGAATCACCCCAGTACTGCTGTAGAAATACCGCAAAAATACGGCAGAAATGCTGCAGAATCACACCATATATGCACATAAAACACTCACCCAAACTACATCAGAAATTTCCTAAGGGCTGCCGAGGAAATGCTATACCAGAAATTTTGCAGAAAACACACCGAATGACTTCAAACCACTATAGAACTCCTCCAAGAGCTGGTACTACACAAATTCTGCAGAAAACACGCAGAATCCATCCAAAACTATCGCCGAATTCATCCAAGATCTGCTGCAGAATCACTATAGAACTGCTGCAGAAATACACCAGTACCATGCCTGAACTTCTGCAGAAAACACTGCAAAACTGATCCAATAATACTCCAGAACTGCTTCATAATTACCCCAGAACTGCTGAAAAACCACTCCACGGCTTCGCAGAAAATCACCATTATTGCTGAAGAATTACCCCAGAATAGCTAAGAATTTCCCTAGAAATGCTGTTGAATCACCCCAGAATTTCTACAGAAATATCCTAGAACTGCTAGAGAATCACTCCAGGATTGTTGCAGTATTACCCCCAAGAATTACCACAGAACTGTTGCAGAATACTGCTGCAGATCAGTCCTAAGGCAGCAAAAGGAAACATTTTGGTAGGAAAAGGGCCTCTCCCATGGATGACCTCGACCCACTTTGACCTCGACCACGCCATCTTGGCTATGACCGCATTTCCAGTATGCAAAAAGGTAACAGAAAGCCCTATCCACCCTCCTCCAGATTGACGAAAACTAAAAAGTGGGGGCTGCCACATTGGGAAATGGCTACTTTCATGGGTGCTGCCATCTTGGAAAATGGCTCTTGGGTGCCGCCATTGTGGATGTCGAGGGAGGCAGCAAAACGACTCAAAAATGTAGCAATAGCACTAACACACCCTCGTCCTGATTGACGAAAGGGGGGCCGCCATCTTGGCTAGGGCCGCACTTCTGGTACGCATGGGCACCGCCATCTTGGATGACGTCACTTCCGTTGTGCAGGAAACCTCAAACTCAAGTAAATGTATCACTCAAGTAAACCTCCCACTGAAGTAAACCTCCTAGTCGAGTGAATCTACCCCTACTCAAGTAAACCTCCCACTCAAGTAAATCTCCTATTCATGTAAACC
>JAHWFP010022504.1:10624-22008 GCA_023313725.1 Lithobius niger | reverse complement strand
CCCCCGGCCATAACAATGACCGGTCCATAAGGAAAAGCAATTCAACAACACGAACCAGAAACTTATTCCACGTAGAGCAGCAAGTGTAAGAAGTCCCTTCATTCCGGGCATGAAGGTTCATAGGCGATGACGGGCCAGAGTAATAAAGTTGCTGGAATTTGGTACAAACAGCCAGTTCTGCCCGGAAAAATAATTGCTATAACGCCAGGTTTTTTAGTGACATCTTTGGTTTATGTCCTGTAGAGTTAGATTTTTTTATGTTCGAAGTTAGATTTATGAGAACGTAGGAGCTAATGTATTTTTTGATACGTCTGTCTTATCTGTTGAAAGTTACCTTGTAGGTTGAATTGATGTGAGGTGTTTGGAAAATTAAGTTTTTATGTATTCAAGTTGAATTGACAAATGCGTCTAGGATTGGACGATATCTACCGATTCAAGTTTATGGTTTAATAAATATACAAAAATCGCTGTAAATTATATAAAGGTAAGGGAAACACAAGCCAAACAGTGTAAATCATGGAGGAGCAGCCATAGCGATAAAGGTGCTATGCCAGTGATCTGAGGACGAATTAGATTGCCAGTTCGAATCCGGGTCATGCCACTCCGGCGAAACGTAAGGACATAAAGGTGGCTTACTGTTGTACTTCGTTATTTCTAGTGCGCGCATGAGCTTCGCTGTTTGGCGTGTTTTTCTCTTTCCTTTGAATTTCGGATTTGTTTTACTGACAAGTTTAGTGTTTAGATTGCTTAGAGGGTCCCATATGAATTCAGTGATAACAGAACTGATTGATGTAACATCGAATACGGTATTTTGGGATAATCTTGATTTAGCATGACGTATCAATCACACTAATCACGCCAACAAACATCCCTTATTGTCATACGATCATATGACAGTGTACTGTCAATAAATAATTTTTTCCCAAGCAAGTTTGCTTAATTCTTCTCACATCTCTAACGAAAAAAATCCAGTTTTCGTTTGTTTGTATTTGTGTTTGTCCTCTTTATTTATTCTTGGCTGCCTCTGCACACGTGCTTTCCACATATGCGATTTTTAAAGACGTTATGCTCTTGGCTTCAGTGGTATTATTTATTCTGAAAAGGACTCACAGCCATTGGCTTCACACTTTCACAGGTAAAAAAAATTACAGATATATCAGCAGTTTTTAAATGAAAGGTAGTGAATGAGTACAGTGTGGTCAAAAGTACAGGTGTACTAGTTAGGTGGCTGCAGATTTCAATGTTTGCCAATGGATTGTAATTTTAAATAATTAATGACAATGTTGTTGTACTTAAATTGTATCAGAGAAAACTATTTAATAAAAATGAAGTGGTCTTTCAATCGATATCTCACATCAAACAAAGTAACACCACGGTTTAGAACTCTGCAAGGTATTCACAAAGTTTTCTAAGCTCCACACTATCATAGAATTTTCCTACTGTGGTTCCTTCTTTATCCCCTTCTTTTGTATGGGTGCACTTATTTGTGTTTCTGTACCTTCGCTAGCTAGTTGATCTGTTACCTGTCAAGCCTGTTTCATTTACACGCGAAATGCTGTTCATATTCGCACGATCCAAACGAACGCTCTAGAACCTGTCGTGCACGCATAAGACCCAAGCGAAGGCGACAGATTCAAATCTATCGTCTTCGCTTCTGTTGGGCCAGGCAACGCGAACGAGAGTGACTTGATGAGGAAATAGCCAATCAGCAGTCAAATCTTACGTAGTTTGTAGTTTCTGGTTAACAGCTTGGTTAACTAGTTCGTAAGCGTCAAATCTTACGAACTAGTTAACCAAGCTGTTAAACAGAAACTACAATTTTAAAACAAAGCCAGGAAAGACAGCGAAGGTAATGCAATGTGAGAAAATGCATGGAAATGGTTGGAGATGTGCTTGTACTGTCTGGGAACTTAAAGCAATTCATTCAGCAGACGTAATTGTGCGTCGATATGTACATACCACCGATTAGCAGTGCACATCGCAAATGCAGGTAACAAACAAACTAAAAGAAAGTAAGAAATCCTGCATGTTTGTTATGGATTTTGTTGATAGTTTAGTTTTAATTCGGTTACTGACGGATTTTAGGTACAAGAACTTACAATATTAATCAACTAGCAGTCACACCCGGCTTCGCCCGGGGTTTTATTTTGCCCGTGGTTGTTTACCAGTTTTCGCTCACTGTTGCCTAAACGTACACTCTGATGGGCAGTTTTTATTCCTGTAATACTCTCCCTTTCCTCTAACCGTTACCTCCCATCTCTCCTGCTTTTTTTTCTCCCATCTTCTCCATACCTTCTCCGTTCCCTTCCTATACAGCTGCCCGTCCATCTACTTCCCTACCTCTCCTTTGCTACACGTAGTTGAATTAAATACTGCTCCTTCCTCTCCCCTTCCCTACCCCCGTTGGCGAGATTTGGCGCAACAAAACTGCTATGGTCTCTATTTAAAACAACACCACTCTGCCTCCGTACTGTGGGAAAAATAACTGTGCATGACGTCGTTTAATGGTAACAGACGCATTGCTCCCTTCCCCCACCACCACCTTCCCAATCTCTTTTTTTTTCTAAAGAGCAGGGCTAACAGACGTACTGCCCCACACACGGACAGTTAACGTCCAGGCCCTCCTGCCCACCCAGTTTATCGCTCTGGTTTGAGCGATCTGTACCATGTGAAAAATAGGTTTTTTCGTGCGTGACGTCATTTAACACTTGCCGCTGAGATGACTGCGCCGAGCAACTTGTTAGTCGAGGCAACAATGCGCCAATTTCAACTTCTTTTCAAGGCAACAACGTACCAGTTTCAACTTAAGCCACAGAATTGACACACTCGCACGTTTTCATTGTTCCCTTTTCGGGGGTCGTCGTTGTCTTCATTTCTGCTATATGAGACTTTGGTATACAGTATTAGCACAGCCGGCAGGCAGTGCTTATTAGAGTTCGTTTGCGCACGAGAAATTTCAAAAAGTGGACAGGCAGAGGCGGCGCGGCTAACAATGTCAAAATGTTACAATGCTGCAACATGTAACAATGGGGAAACAATAGGCGAGGAGCACAAAATCGGATTGTAGCTCACTCGAACAAGATGCAACGATGCTCGGGCACGGGGAAAGTAACATTGTCGTAGTAACCTTCGGGGCGACTCCATTAAATATAGTCAATCGTTGTCGAGAACTAAAATGAAATGGTGTTGGTTTTCGCTTTAATCTTTCAGTTTTAAACGGTATGATGCAAAGTCTATAATTTTGAGGCCTTAAGCCTAAAAATTGGACGACGGACATGACTCTGCGATTTATTTACTTCTTCAATGCAGGCTTCGGGAAGCTAGTTGAATTGTTATCGCGATTGTTTGCCATAATACTGCATCTGCTTGCAACAATGCAGAATCAACTATCCATCAGTTGATACTCTACAAATACGCTAGTGTGTTGCCATCAAATAACAAACATGGAAAAAAGCTTGGACAGAATCTGAATAGAAATACGCATTTCGGCTCTAATGTTTCGTTTTTTCGCAAACAAAATTGGGTGTACAGTGGACATACCGTACACATGATAGACCAAACCCATAGCAATTACAATAAAACGTAAGCGAAAAAAAGCCAACAAATTAACTGAACACAAAACGGCTTCGCTGATTAGAAAAAAAAACATTAGAGCTCGTATCCCCATACTCACAGCTGTGAAGGTAGATGAATAAAAACGGATTAGAGTTCATTCGAACGCAACGAACTATAATTTGAACTCCAATTCCAGGGAACAAGGATTGTGACATACCAGTCTCCAGGCACACGTAGTCATGTACATCAATAATCAAACAAACACAACGGTTGGATACTTTACACAAATAAAACACGCACACAAAATACAACATACGCACGAACATGAAACTGAACGAAAATCTAAAACACATGCAAACAGACGCCGTAAACAGTAAAACGCCTACAAAGGATGAAAAATACATACACAAAGACAGGCAATAAAAACTGCCTTAATTAGTGGCATGCTTGTTTTACAAATTATAAAAGCACACAAAATACAAATATAGTCACTCACAGGAAACCATACTTAAAATATAAAACAACAAACACAGACAAATATTTAAAAAAGGAAGTGGCTATTTACAGGTACAGTACCTGCAAACAACTGGCTATTTACAGGTACTACACCTGTAAGTAATTGACTATTTACAGGTACTGTACCGGTAAGCTACTGGCTATTCGCAGGTAGTGCTCAAAAAATGAATGCACCAAAGCCAACATACTTCAGTAGCACGAAAGCATCCGGCTGCATTACTGTCTGAATCGTAGTTTGATCTTTCAGGCAAACCATTACGAAAATAAGGAAAGACTGCAATGAAGGTTTTCATTTAGTAACTAATCGTTCTCGTTACTAAAGTCCGCAGATGTGCGTTAAAGTCACGTCTTACGCGTAATTCCAGAGCTGTGCTTCGACAAAACGCATTACAAATGTAAATTTTGCGGGAAGGCTTTTGAGTTACAGACTCACTGGTGGCCAAGATAACCAAATCTATAATTACAATTGATGTTAACCACGCCAAATTTGAGGAATCTGGGCCAGATTTTTACCTGAAAACGTGGACGTTAAGCTATCGTTTCGAGCATAAAACGTTGCGTGTTCATGAATCCGAAACAAATATCGCATAATACCGTGGCGCCATCTGTTGTCATTTTGTGTCATAAACTTTTCGCATTGTTCACTGGTGATTGAGAACGTATTGGATTCTCTCAGATTAATTGACGCAGGCTTAGCTAACGTTTACGTTTATGATAAATTTGCTTTGTTTACGGTTTTTGGTCATAGTAGATGTGCTTTAAAGCCACGTTTAACGTGTAATTTCAGAACAGTGTGCTTATACAATCTTCGACAAAACGCCTATGTGAGTTTTGCGGGAGGGCGCTTGAGTTACAGACTCAAAGATTATAACCACTCGTGGCCAACACGATCAAATCTCTAAACATTCTCACAAACTGATGTTAACAAGGGCAGATGTGAGCGATATGGGGCAAATCTTTACCTGAAAACGTGAACTTTGTGCAGTCGTTTTAAGCGTTACAAAAGCGAATTTATTACACATTTATACGAATGGAAAAATTATGCGATGTACAGTGGCACCATCTGTTATCAATTATATCGTTAACCATTACAGATTGTTCACTGGCGCTTGAAAACTTACCATATTTTCTTAGGTTAATTTACGTAGGCTTAGCTAATGTTTACTTTGTTGATAATATTTGTTTGTTCATGGTTTGTGCATTCCTTCGCTTGCTGCAGGATTTAACGATATAAAAGACAACAGATGGCGCCGGGGTAGCATTGTGCGATTTTCTTTAAAAAAAAACTTAGCAATAAAATGCTGTTTTCGTTCATATCTAGCCTAGGCTTTTGTGGATTTGATGAATAACCACCATGCCTGATCAGTTACGAAATTCACATAGTAGAAAGAAACTATTTAAATGTAATGTGTGTATGCACGATTTTTCGTCTTTTGACTAGTGCGGTGTTATCTTTTTACGAAATCGCAATTAATCGGATTCATTTGGGTTTCATGAATGAACATGTTGTCGGTTCTGGCTTATGAGATACGCATGTAAAGTGAAAAACCATTTAAATGTAATGTGTGCAGATGACCTTGTTAGTTGTTATGAAATTTTTTGGCAGGGGGTGAGAGAAAAATAAATAAAAAAATTGAAAATGAGGTGCCACAATTCAGCTAGGGGTCTGTCTAGAAGGAGGGCCTCCCCAAAAAATAATTCATTTCCAGCAATTTTAGTACCTTTGAAAAGTTATGAAAACGAAATTTCGCAATATTTTTTACTTGCCGCAAACGCTTTGTCTACTTTAAACAAATTTTAGTTCTAATTTTTCGGATCAGGAGATGGGGTACTCCCCAGCCCACACTACCCTGGGTGCCGACACTATAGTTGAGTTGTAATGATTGTTTATGATCGCTTAAAACAAACTTAACTGAAACAAGCTACTGTCAGCCTTTCGTACGAGCTTGATTGTATAGTATTTCACGTTAAAAAGTCACATGCCACGCGCACAATGTCAGCTCTGGCAAGTCGATGCTTTGAAAGGTTTGTCGTATGGCTATGTAATTTGACGCTTCCTCGAGTAAGGCTGTACTTTAGATATTACGGGAATTTTCAGGATTTTCTTAGACGACCTTCGAATATTCAGGCTGATCGTACTTTAATGTGAAATCAAACTGCAATAGTCGAAATAATTATTCTTTACGCGCTTAGCATTAGTAAATAACGAGGAAGAACACAAGTTCAGTAGTTTTATGGTAGCCAGTTGCTTGAAAACATAGTACCTGTAAATAGCCAGTTGCTTGCAGGTACTGTACCTGTAAATAGCCAATAGCTCACCGGTACAGTACCTGCAAATAGTCAATTACTTACAGGTATAGTACCTGTAAATAGCCAGTTGTTTGCAGGTACTGTACCTGTAAATAGCCACTTCCTTTAAAAAAAAAAGCATGTACAACACCCGAATTAAGTGCACGTAAACATACACACGCACACAAACATTAAACATTTCAAACACAAACTGCGTTCACTTTCTGACATAACCACTGAGCAAAAACAGTCCCTATTCCCTGGAATTGGAGTTCAAATTATAGTTCGTTGCATTCGAGTGAACTCTAATCCGTTTTTATTCGTGTACCTTCACAGCTGTGAGTATAGGGATACGAACTCTAATGCTTTTTTCTAATCGGCAAGGCCGTTTTTTGTTCAGTTATAAGGTAAGTTTTCTGGTTTCTAAGTTTGCACACAGCAAGTGTTTGCTTGCCGCGGCATCTAGCAGATTTGCTTGCCCCTAGCATATAAGGTTTATGCCCAAACAATACTGACAAGCGTGTTTTTCGTATTGTTTTTCGCAGCGCATTGTTGCTTTGCGTGTGCTTTCAATTTCAATTTCTTAAATACGGCTTGACGTATTAGTCACGTCATCTGGAAAAGTTCTTTGTGACTGTTTAGCACATGAATATTTTCAGTAATCGTTCTGCGACCTCGAAAACCATGACGCATACGACAACGCTTTGGGTGCCCTTTAAAACCTCTTCATTGGCGGCCGTTTTTAATTGTGGCGGCCATTTTGAGTTGTAGCCGCCATTTTGTTTCTGGGCACCCTTTATCCAAAAGTGGTTGGGCTTACCGTTGTAGGAGCACAATTGCGTGTAAAGTTGCTTCTCAGAACAAAGTCTCCACTATTTCCTTAATGAGCAGATATGGGGGAGGGGACCATTATGTTGTATTATTAGGACCAAAATTTTTTATAAGGTTATGTGGGAACCAGTTCATCGCTTTGTGGAGACTGAATTGCAGATGTTCAGGGAAAATCATGTTAACTACGAAAAAAAACTGATTTCTTTTCATACTTATATCTGCTAATTCACTGGGAGAAAAAAGAGATTACACACAGAATTGTCAGTCTCCATCATTTATTCCCTATGTAACAAATGAAAGAAAATACAGACCTGAAATGAGTTGCTGGTATCAAGGCAAACGCCGAATATAACTAGTGAAAACTACTAAGAAGCTTGGCTTTGATAGCAGGTAATGTGATACTGCGGATACGAAACCAGAGTTGTAGGCATTGTATTATTGCACAATCCCTCTAGCTCTTGTTTAATACTGTGGGTATCAAATTCCCTGCGCAGCAGACATACGCCAACGGCAAAATCATATACAAACGTAGTATGACAGACAATCTTTATGCACTAACATTAATTTCGATTCATATGACTCGGATTTCGAACGGTGAACCAGTCCTCCTCCAAATCACCAATGCGCCGCCTTTACCAAAATGGAAACAAACCGACTACAGTGGGTTTGCATCCGTGTTGGTAAAGGCGGTATATTTCACCAAATTCTACGCTGGTCGGCAGAAAAACTATACAGATATCATGGACTAATGATAAAGAAGAAATATGTGTATTTTAACAGAACTCCAACAGTGTTTGGACATATAATTAACTGGTGGCTTAACAGTTATTTCAATAAAACTACAGATGATGGACCAAAATAAGAAAGACGTGTTTGGTGTTCCAACAGAACTAATACGTACTTCTCCATATAAATACCTGTGGCTTAACTGGACCTTCAGTAAAGCTACAGCTGTGATTTCTGTAAATTTAGTGACGTATTTGGTATTCCAACGGAACCATTACTGTAATTCTTTACATAAATAACTGTTGTTTAACAGTGATTTGAGTAAACTAAAGATATGATATTATGTAAAACTAATGACGTGTTTATGTTTAGTACTCCAACAGAATTATTACTATACTTCTCCATATAAGTAACTGTCGTTTAACAGTGATTTCTGTAAAACAAAAGATATGATGTTCTGTAAAACTAATGACAAAATTAGGATCCAACAGAACTATTACTGTACTTCTCCATTTAAATAAATGTCGTTTAACAATGATTTCAGTAAATCTACAGATACGATGTTCTGCAAAAGTAATGACATATTTGGTACTCAAAAAGAACTATTACTGCCGTCTCCATGTGAAGAGCTGTGGCTTAACAGTGATTTCAGTAAAACTACAGGTTCGATGTTTTGTAAAACTAATGATGTATTTGGTACTTCAACAGAATTACTACCGCTCTTCTCCATAACATACCTTCTTAATGTATTCGAGCATTCTGCGCTAAAGTGCCTTTGTAACATTTACATAGGTTAGAATGAATGTAACAAAACAGTTTCTCACGATGGGAAAAATAGGAAAATGCATTTGTAACATTTACACGCGTTTTAAGTCATGTTGCAAAACTGAGCCACACGGGAAAGCCAATAGAGATGAATGTACCTTTAACTGTGACTTAACAGTTAAGTTTTTGCAACAGGTTTTGCTAGCATGGGATCTACGAGTGAGGTAATTTGCCAGGTTCCTGAGGTTGAAACCGAAAACATCGCAGGTGTCCATTTTACCACGGGGGCTTCGGTGCAGCACGAAACTCCCTCCCGTGCCAATTCGGTTATACCTTCTATCTCCTGCCGTCCTAAAGATCACTTATCTACTGTTGGTTTTCTTACTAATGCTGTACAGGCCCTAGGATTGGATCCCAACTTTACTCCACCACGTCTTGATGATACTACTACACGCGAAAGCAGTTCTGTTCCTCAGCAGTCAATTTTCGGCAACACTTCCCAAACTCACACATGCCCAGCTACCTCAACTGGCCTTAACTCTCACCCGTCCAATGCGCCAAACGAACAAGCGCCGCTCCGCCCTCGTCCTTGGACTCCTGTCGCCATTCCGGAAATTAATATCGATGAATTTGACGATTTCAGAACGCAGCTTTCCCGGAGGGACTATCGTCGTCTAAAAAATATTCGTGATAATAATCGTGAATCCAATGAAACTGCCCCACCAGTTGCTAATTTCGGAAATGGGGACAGGCCTGTTTTGCCATCTTGGTCCACCCAACGACCTACTCTTGATGCACAATCCTTGGCCACTGCCAACTCCCAAGCTTTGCCCCCAAATAGTCAGCAAGTGATTACAAAAATCTTTGTTGGCGGTCTCCACGTCAGTACTAAAGTGGAGTACATTCAAAGTCTTATTAAAACCACCTTTGGGCTTACTGTGGGTTGCTTTCCACTGCGCACGACGTACCCAACTTATAAATCGTTTTGTGTAACCGTTGATAGTAACTTTGCGGACATCATTATTGGTTCTGATGTCTGGCCACCAGGCGCTCGTGTCGCCCATTTCACTGGACGAAGACGCAAACCTACAAGAAACCCCACTACTTCAAATCAGGCTGCTCCCCCTACTGCCACGCATGATCCCCCCAAAGGACCTACCAATGGACAAAGAACTATTGATAACTTTTTCAAGCCAAATCCTCTCAACCATTCAGCTGGGGTTCCGGTAAACAACAATATTACTATACGGAAAAAAAAAGAAACTGAAGCTAACTTAAAAGGAAAAACTAGTGTCTCAAGGGATTGGAGCGACCTGACTGAAGGCGACGACGATGGAAATTCCCTGCACCTCTCTGGTTCGGAAGAACTACTCAATAATTTATCACAAGACGATCTGGAGGCTGATCTTAATATGCTTTCAATTCAACAGTAAAATTCGTCCTCCTAAAGGGTGCCTGCCAAACAAGACTGCTAACAAAACTTTCCATACTCTTAAGCTTTCCAACTTTAACGCTCAGGGGTTGTTCAGCAAGCTTGACGAGCTCAAGCTCCATGTTGCCACGATAAATCCGGATGTGATCTGTGTCACTGAGACACACCTCACTAACAGAATGGATAACTGCACCCTTGGGCTTCACGGCTACACTCTGTATCGTTGTGACAGGAAAGCTAACCACCATGGCGGTGTCGCCATCTATGTTAAATCTGGCATCCCCTCGACTCTCCTTGGTTCTTTTACTGACCCTCATGGAGAGTGGGAATTTATTCAGTGTAAGCTAAATATCGCTAAGGATAGTCAGTTGTACGTTGGCTGTTGTTACCGGATCCCTAAAATAAGTATGCTCGGCAGCTGGCCAGCTCTTCTCTCTTCTCTCAACCATTTTATTACGCAGTCCAAGGGTCGCCAAATGATCCTCACCGGGGACTATAACTTCCTTACCATTAACTGGACCACGCTCCTTACTACCCAATCGGAAAATAGTGCTGCCTTTGAATTTCTGGAACTTCTGCAAGATCATGACCTCCTCCAGCATGTTGTGAAGCCCACCAGACACAGAACTGGTCAAAAATCTAGTTTACTTGATCTTGTCATCACCAATACTGACCTTACTGTTTCCTCCATTACCCACTATCCCCCCCTTGGGCTCAGCGACCATGACGTTCTCTCTTATGATCTCGAAATTGTTTTTCACATTAACCTTTCTGGCGGTCCCCGTCCCAATTATAGGAAAGCTGACTATACGTTAATTAATGATATTTTTTCCTGTATTGACTGGCCTGCTGAGTTTGGGGGGTGGGACGTGGACACCCAACTTGAAATTTTAGAGGTTTTCATTCTTGTTATTAAGAGCTTCATTCCTATGTGTGCCCCATCTACCAAAAGTGCTCCGCCCTGGATGGACCAAAACATCAGGTCCCTGATTAGGCAGAAAAAACGTGCCTACAATCGCCTGCGTGATTTCCCCTCCCCTTCTAATATGGCGCTGTTCAAAGCTGCTCAGAGTGCTGCCGTTTCCGGGTTTCGCACCGCCCGTCGCAGTTACGAGGAATCCCTCATTCTCAAAGCAAAATCGGACCCTAAGTCCCTTTTTGCTTATGTTAACCGTAATCGAAAGACTGCCCCCACTACCTGTCTGAAGAGAAACGACGGTCCTACTCTGCTTGATGACCGAGATATTGCGGTCGAATTTGGCTCTCACTT
>JAHWFP010022504.1:0-10524 GCA_023313725.1 Lithobius niger | reverse complement strand
CGCTGCTTTCCTTCCTGCTTCTTTTCTGTGCTCAGATGTGGAAAATGCCTTCATTGCTTTAAGGGAGGATTCTTCCAGCGGCCCTGATGGCATTTCCCCTCTCTTTCTTAAATCTTGTGCAAATTCTCTTGCTACCCCCTTCTACTTGATTTTTCAAAGTTCCTTTTCCTCCTGCACCTTCCCTACCCGTTGGAAAGATGCAAATATCACTCCTGTACACAAGGGTGGTTCCCTCCATGATGTAAATAATTATCGCCCGATTAGTTTGCTCTGTGTCGCGTCTAAAATTCTTGAAAGGTTTTTCCATAAATCTGTCATGTGCATTTGTCAACGTCTCAATATTGTTTTTGAGTTCCAACACGGTTTCCTCCCGGGCCGCTCCTGCCAATCCAACCTTCTTGAAACTTACAACCACCTTACCACCTTATTGGACAAAGGGGTGCAATGTGATCTTGTTTTCTTCGACTTTCGGAAAGCCTTTGATTCCGTCTCCCATTTCATCCTCCTTCACAAACTGTCCTCTTTGAATTTTCCTAAAACACATATTGCTTGGATCAGTTCTTATCTTTCTCATAGACGACAACGTGTTAGTCTCAGAGGTTCCACTAGTGACTGGGTCCCCGTTACCTCGGGGGTCCCCCAGGGGTCTGTTCTGGGCCCCCTTCTTTTCACTGTACGACCTCCATTCCGTCATCCGATCCTTTAGCAGAAGCTATGCGGACGACCTGAAAATTCTCTCTCCCGCTTTTCTTCACCAAGATCTCCAGCAAGACATCGACGCCATTGCCACCTGGTCGACCAAAAACTGCCTTGCCCTTAATCCTCTCAAATGCGTGGTGCTGCATTTTGGCCATAACAACCCTCACTGCAGCTATCACCTTGGTAAAACTACCCTTTCTACTAACACTTCCCATAGGGACTTGGGCATTTTGGTTGATTCTTCCCTGAAATTTCATGCCAATACTGATTATATCATCGGCAAAGTCTTCAAAAAAGCCCACTACATTCTTAAAACTTTCTCTGCTGGCTCACCTAAGCTGTTTGCTCTCCTGTACAAAACCTTCCTTCGCCCTACGCTCGAATTCTGCTCTCAGGTTGGCCGCCCCTGTTATGCTTCTTTCTTCGCCCGTCTTGAGACTTGTCAACGCCGCCTCACTAAATGGTGCCTTCCCCTCCAAAATTTGTCTTATGATGAACGACTTCGCAAACTAAACTTGACCTCAGTCAAAACCAGGTTCCTCCGGGGTGACCTTATCCTCACTTACCAAGTTTTAAACCACCTTATTGACGTCCAGGCAGCCGACTTTTTTTGTCTCTCTCACACTTTGACCAGGGGGCATTCCCTCAAACTCTGTGGAAGTGTCTCCTCTGGTAATGTTCGGCACCGGTTTTTCTCAGAACGCGTGGTCGAGGCTTGGAATGCCCTTCCTGTTTCGGTTGTTCTTTCCACCTCGCTTGATGCTTTCAAAAGTAGGCTGGACCGTTTTCTTGCTTAGGCTTTTCCTGGTGGTTGGTCCTTGGTTTGGGTGTGTGAGTGTGGGTTTGGGGGGGAGGGGGGGTGGGTGCTTCTTGGCTTTTGCTTGCACCGTCGGGTTCTCTATTCTATTTTATTCTAACGGAACCTTCACTAAATTTACAGATACGACGGAGTGTAATCTCAACGGCGTATTTGGTATTTCAGCGGAAATGTTGTTGTAGTTTCCTACATTACTAACTGTTGTTTACCAGGGACTTCCTAGCAGAAGGAACGAAAAACCGTAACACTACAAGTACGTTTCGTGAACCCACAGGACTTCCTGCCTGTCACTGTAAACGGTCATTTCAGTAAAATTTAACGAAAGCTGATAAAAAAAAAACAATTGTTTTCGTTACATAGGTCCTATACAGCTCCTAGAGGAGCTTCATTATTTAGCATTAAATTAAGCATCCTGAAATGTACAGTTACAGTATTTTTATAGGTAATACAGTAATAGTTCCGTAATTTCACATTTCCAAATAAACCAACATTTCTTGTTATTTATCAAGTAATTATCAGTAAACGTGCGGTGTTTTTTTTTCTGCTCGATTAAAGAAAACACAATGCTTCAATAGGACACGAAAATGCGTATGTTTTCTGTATAATGCGTACGTTTTCTGTACAACCCAAAACTTGTTAAAAACATTTTTTTTCTTGTTTTCGTACCAACGGAAAATTAACTGTGGAAAAAAAGAATTTAAATTGTAAGTTTACTTTTTTTTCACAGTGTAGCATAAAAACGAACCAGTTATTAAAGATAAATAGTTAATTTTTCTCCGTCCTGTGTTGCGTTATTGCGATATGAGTATATTATATATATATATATATATATATATATATATATTAATACAGTCATCGTAATTGTATTCGTCATCTGATTATTTTGATTTATAACCTCAATTTAACTAATCTTTTCAGCAACAGATATAAGTATCGTATCAAAAACCAAAACTGGTAAAATGGGCCGCCAAGTTCCGAATGGTTCGACCCTTCAAAGGAGTGATATCAACACACCAAAACATTCGCCAAGTTAATCGCACCGCTTAACAGTTCGAAGGTTACATGAAAACTAGAACATTGCTAATTTCGGTAGCAATGTTAAAGTTTTCATTTAACGTCCAAAGCATTATTCGGTGCGATTAAGTTAGCGAATGTTTAGGTGTGTTGATATCACTCCTTTAAAGGGCCTAACCTTTCGGAACTTGGCGGCCCCTTTTACCAGTTTTGGATTTTGATATGATATCACTCCTTTTTTTTTTTAATTGTGTATTGACTCAACTCCACTGCCGTGCAGATGTGTAATAAAGTGCCACGTCAACAAGAAATTGGTTTTCAACAATTTGCTACTACCTTTTGCCTATAGGCCAAACCATTCTCAACTTAGTCATCTCTTTATAGGATTTTGGGTTGGTTTTAATTTGTTGTAATTGGTTAGTTTTGGTGTGTTGATATCACTCCTTTGAAGGACCGAACCACTCTTAACTTGGTGGCCTCCTCACCAGTTTTTGGCTTTGTTTATTTTGCTTTGTTTTTAGAGTTGGTTTATTTTTCGTGAATTGGACATGAATACAATTTCTTTGCAACGTTGTTTAGATTTATCGTGATAATCTAGTGTGTGTCGAGACACGCACGTCAGTATACACGTTTTCATTGTCCGAACTTTGGCCGTCCAATGAGAGACGATGCCGACAATACTAACAGTGGTCATAACAATATTTTCGTACTTACGCGCTCTCCCACGCCATCCCCGTTACGCCCCCAGGCCCCAAACCATAAAGGTTGCGCAGTTCGTATTGTACTGCAGCCATTCGTCCAGTTTCATAGCTGGAAACCTTTCCGTTATCTCGGAATCGATGAATAATCACCCTGTGGGATTTAACATGTGGATGAGCGGGCTAGTTAGGTAGTAATTAGTAATAACACATTTGCAACGTTATTGAGGATCAAATTTTGCATTGAAAGCAGCTTAGCTGGCTTTCCTAAACGCGTTAATTTTTTTCAGGTGGGTCATTGCTCTCGATTTCAACACAATTTAAACTTTTGTACCGCACTGAAATGTACCCAACTATGCTTCAAGATATAAGACACTGACGCTATGGCGTCGTGCTATAATGGTTTACAACCTCGACAATTGAATTGATGTGATGTTTGTTGTGATGTTTGTTGCCTAACGTTGCGCGACACACTAGCGTGTGTCTAGATAAGTATAAGTATTGTTTAACCACCATTGTGTGATTAGGAGGAGGAAGGGGCCTAGGCCCTCTTACACCAACCATATGCTAAGGAATCGTGGTCCCACAAAAAAAATGCGCCAGAAGGGCAGAATGTCCCCTCACATAGTCGGGGGAAGATGCTCGGTCTTTTTACGAAATTTCGAAGTACCGCTAAGGTTAAGTGTTGTTTAAAAAGAGCCGTAGAAGTGCTTCTGAAGGCTAAGTTCGAAAGTGAGTTCTAGGCCGGATAAACACGTGCTGCAAAGTAGCCTCTACGAGATTCCGATTTGAACGTGGGATGCATTAACTTTAAAGAATGACCGTGTGTGGATGTGACGGGGCATGCCTCGAAAAAAGGGAGGTCAGCACCCAGCATACCATGTAGGATACGGTATGTCAACATGAGATCAGACTTAAGTCTGCGCAGTTCGAAAGAGTCCAGATTGAGCGTGGTTAAGTGCACAGAGTAGGCAAATCCCCCAAACCCTTGAGACGCTTTGTAAAGCGTCGTTGTACGGATTCAACCTGATCAATGTCCTTCAGCAATGATGGGGACCAGACCAGTTTTGCGTACTCCAGAAGAGGCCTGACGAAAACCTTAAAAGCTCAAAGTTTTGTGTCGCAGCTACTTGATGTGAAACATCGGTTGACAATGGCAAGGCGACGAGATATGCTGATCCTTGTCGACTGATGGTTCTTGGATTTGCTTTGGCCGCAAGTATTAGATCTGACTGAACATAATGCATTACATTAAATTCAGTAAAACACGTCACACACTGCCGGTGTTGCAATTAATAGTTAATATTGGTATTTTATTTGCGATCAAAGCGGTCAGCATTATTTGGCAAATTTTCAGTATTCAGCAAGTACCCATTTGTCCTCTAAGAAATTGTAGCGCTACTAGGGGTCATCCTTTAAAACTTACTTTCAATTGTACTAAGTGAGACTTCAGAAACTATTTCCTTTCCCAGGAATGGTAAATATCTGGAACTTCCTACCATCCGTTGTTTTTACGTCTAAATATCTGGCCGTTCTCAGGCGAAGTCTTAACAATGTAAAATTGTACCATTTTAAGAAGTGTTTTTAATCTGCTTTGACTACATTGAATGACCTGCTCTGTTTTAATATACTTAATTTAATTTAATTTAATTTTAATGTTTATGTAAACGTGGTCTGGTGTAAGTGGAAATTAAACGGTCCCCTTCCAAGGTCACTGCTCTACTTCTACTTTGAGGAACAAAGTTAGTTTTACTGTTCACTTTAAGAATAGGACAGAGGACCGGCCGGCCGGCAGCCTAACGCTCCCAGGATGCCATGCGAGAAGATGGGAAATACTGACGCGAAGTGCATGCTTCACATCGGGGGGAGGGAGAGGGGGGGATTGAGGCTTAATGGCGCGTCGACAACTTGGTCATTAGCGCCAACCTCAGTCACAGTGCAGTGGTCCGGGTTGCCACTGCACCACACATTACAGAGATGTTATTCAAACCCCTAATCTAAATCTTGTCATACATCTGTACCTCCTGCAAAAATTGAAAAACACCGGACAGGAGGACAGACTTATCGTCCAACTGACGCGCAATGTCATGCGGAAGATGGAATCGACGACGAACACCATCAAGATGGCGACAATCAACAAGTAAGTGCCGGACCGTTGTATTGACGGGTGTTCAGTGGTAGTTGATGTTATGGCTTGGCATGTAAAGATGACGCTGGTTATTTGGTTCCATTGGGTTTTTATTGCGGTGGAAGTTGCAATTTTATGCTCGCCCGACTTACACACGGAATAACCCTTGCGGTTTTACATTGGCGGTTGGCTGGATTTAAGGATTAGGGAAAAGTATTGCTGGTAAATACATTGACTTACGTATGTTGCAGAATAATTTTAGTATAAAAGATCGAAATATTTGGTGGTCAAAAAGGCGTATAAATCAAGACTTCACTCCAACGTGTTGCAGTTTGGAGGAATTGGAATGGAATGGAATGATTATAATACCAATGGTAACCATGCATGACAAACAAAGCATGACACCATGACTACAATGCACGTCATGGCATGCATGCGCACATTGGCCTATAATAATACAGTCTGGACTTGACTCGAACTTCTTGGGAGCTCCTCTGTAAGGACATCCGCCACAGGCCCAGGAACAGTCCACCACTCCATACCTGCGCCGAGCTGGGGCCGATGACCTTAAGTCTTCAATCAATGGCGTCTGCCTGGTCTACCCACAAACGTCCGGCGCATCAGCACAGGATGGTGGCAGCTCAAACGCCAGCAACGGCTGCCGATACAGAAATTTTAACCTCGACCAACGGTGGGTTCATTTTTAATTCCTCAGGGACCTCATTCTCGTACAGACGAGACAAGCAGTCTGCCGGCCCATTCAAATACCCTGGCTGGAACACGAGTTTGGCCTCTAGTGCAGAGAGAAATACCAGCCAGCGAGCAATCCTACCACGTCGTTGTCCTGCAACGCTCATTAGAAGTAAGGGGGCATGATCAACAAAAATTGTGATGCTGCCTCCCTCCACTAGATGACGCCACTTCTTCAGTGCAAAAATCGCTCCTAACAGTTCTCGTTCAGAAACGGTATAATTGCGTTCTGCCGCAGACAATCTCCTTGACGCCATATCGACAGTGACAAAATGTTTGCTATCAGGAGCCTTCTGGCACAAAACCGCTCCCAAACCACCTGCGGACGCATCCGAGAATATTGCCCAAGGGAGCTTTGGGTCAGGGTAAGCAAGAATCGGGGCCTTTAACAGCGCACTTTTAATGTCATTAAAAGCTTCTTCTTCACGCTGACCCCACCAAAACTCGTTTTTGGGACCTCGGAGGATGTCAGTAAGACTACTCGCCCGGTCCGCAAACCGGAAAATATACTTTCTGAACCAGGAGGCCAATCCAAGAAATTGGCGCACCTGTTTCACAGTAGTCGGGGTAGGAAAAGCCTGCAATGTGATAACTTTTGCTGGGTTTGGCCTTATTCCCTCGTCCGTGACTAAATAGCCAAGAACGAGTAACTCCTTAACGCAAAATTCAGTTTTTTTGAAGTTTAAATTTACTCCTTCATACTCCATGGTCTTAAAGGTAGCCTCCATAGCCGTCAAATGTCCATCCCATCGCTCGTTAGCTATCCCACAGTCATCCACGAAGTCCAAAATTCCTAGATGACGGATTGGCTCGAGACAATTGGACATGGCACGGCAGAAATTAGCCCCGGAATTTTTTAAGCCAAACATCGCTCTAAGACAAAGGTACTGGTTGTCATGGGTAACGAAAGAAGCAATTTTGCTACTTTCCTCATCCATTGGGACATGCCAGTAGGCATCTGTTGCATCCAGAGAACTACGATAAGTTTTTTTATCGTAGCGGGCGACAAGATCCTCAATTCGAGGGAGCGGAAAATTTTCTTTTTTCACGTTTTTATTAACCGGGACATAATTTATAACCAAACGATCACGCCCATCTTTTCTTGGCACCAGGAAGACCGCAGAGGAGTGTTCAGAAGCTCCGGGTACAATAACACCGGCTTCAAGCATTCTGTCAACATGGGCCTTAACTTTTTGGTTCTGAAGCCAGCTAAGGTTAAATGGTCGATTAGCGATTGGAGGAGCTCCCTGAGTGTCGATAATCATGGGTGGACAATGCCGAAATCGACCAGGCATAGTCAAGAAAACATGCCTGTAATTTACAATAAGACAAAAAAGTTGTTCCTTCTGCTCAAGTGTCAAAGTTTCAATTTTATCGACCTTCTCACGAATATCCTCCAATGAGGGATGCAATTGCTCTTGAGCAATCACAACCCCCACACTAGGTGGTAATTCTCTCAGGGGATTACGGCGTAAAGAGTAAGAAAATCCACGATATGGGCTCCAAAACCAATAATTTGTATTAAAGTTAGGTGTTAAACCACTCCATTCAAGGAAATCCACTCCCAAAATTATTGGGTGGAGACAATTCTCCAATAAAATGAATGGGTAGCGAAACGTTTTAGTTTTAATACGCAATACCACACCAATAAACCCAGGACAAATTGTCCAGCGCCCGTCGGCGCAGCGTATGCGATACTCTCGCTTATAGAATCTAAAGCCCAGATCGAGGAGATCCTCTCTTAAGCCGGCATGGATGAAACTTAACTGAGAGCCATTATCGATCAGAGCATCAGCAACTTCATTACCAATAGTGACACCAACATAACCACAGGGACGAGCCCTGGGTTCTGCTGGGCCCTCAATTACATTGGGTAAATCAAAATAATCAAGTTTAACCTTTTTCTGTTGTTTCGAATCCCATGATAATAAATTTGGGTCGTCTGGCAAAGGTTGGTTGCGATTCAAACCAGACCCAGGAACGTTCCGACCAACAGCGAGACGTTCCTCTACTCGTTTTTTGTAAAGTCAGGAACGGTAGGGTCAAAAGCAACTGTGGCCAATGAACGTTGGCCAGAAGCAAACCTTTTTCGTCTATTTGTTGCCCATTGTGGTTTCAAGTCGGGATGTAGCGCCCAACAACGTTCAACAGGATGGTCAGCTCGCGAGCAATGTGAGCAGACCCCTGACTGGGCAGCAGAAGGCTTAACACTAGTAGTAGTAGTAGTAGTATCTGACAACATTTGCTTTGGCACAGTCACAACCCTAGGTGCGTTAGAAACAGAACCAGAACTAGACAAACTATTAAGTAGGGTAGGCAAAGTTAAATTACGAGATCGCATTACCTCCAACAATTGCCGTCCCTGGTAACACTCTGAGGAAGCATGATTGCCACCAGGATGGAACAAACAGTCCTTTTTAAAATTTTGAGAAACAGTAGTTCCCTGTATGACCGACCGGGGTGTGTTCACCTTTACATTTCCAGTCGCCTGTAAATCACCCCCCCGATCCAGGTTCAACAACAGGTTTAATGTAAGTCTCCATCGCAGCACAATGGTTATAAAAATCATTTGTAGACTGGAATTGCATATGTACTACAAATGGCTGCAATGCAGGAGACAAGTTATGTTTCAAAGTATTAAGTTTCTCAGTTATTGAATACGAGTCGTCTATTTCTTTCAGCAACTTCAAAGAACGAGCGTAAAAATCAGTAAATGACTCACCAGCATGCTGTTTAGTTTGGCGAAGCTGGTCCATCAACCTCATGTTCTTTGTTTCGGGATGAAAAGTTTTTCGAAACTCACTAACAAATTGTTCATAAGTGACAAATGGGCCTTTGGCACGATGCCATTTAGCAGCTTCACTCTTTAAGGTGAAGGGGACACACAAAGTTAGTAATTCATTCTCAGTATAAAATCTTGTTTGTCTAATTTGCTCTAAATCGTCTAAGTATTTAATTGCAGATGACTCGGCTTAAATACCAGAAAATTCGGGAAGTTCGATTGGCTTAAATCTTATTCCAGGCAATCCAGATGGCTGTCTAACAGGATTATTAATCATTCTCACATCCGAACTAACAGGAACAGAATTAGCTGCAAAAGGTTCTGACTGGGCTAAACGAGGTAAGTTAGATTCAACAACTTTTGGATCAAAATAATGTGCATCAAAATTATCTCTATTTGCCTCGTTTACAATATTAGGACCAGTAGAAGAGCTTGGCATCTGAAAATGCTCACGATCAGATGGAACATACAAAGGGTTTACAACATAATTAGGTACGTTTCGTCTAAACGACTTGGCCATCAATCCTATTTTTTCATTTGCCTGTTTTTCAAGTCGCATTTGCAACATCATTTGTTTTAGCTTTTCTACTTCGTCAGTTAACGTTTGTATATGCAACAACCCAGCTGAGCTAATTGAAGAAGACCTGGACCGCGGGGGTGAGTCAAACAACAACTGATCAACCACAGAATCAGTACCAGCATGCAATTTAATATTAGAGCTACATAAAGGTATGGTACGCCCAGGAGGTGAGCCCTCAAATTCCCAGTCATGAACTTGTGCACCACTAATTAAATTAGTAAAATCTAACCCAGAATTCGGCATACAATCAACGATTTTTGGCACAGTTTTAGCACGTTCACAAACAAGTTCACGACTGTGACTATTTAATGGCTCAGACAAAAAGGTACTCACACTAGTTGCAACACTTCTTGCATCACAAATGGGCTGGACACAAACGTCAGGCTCTGTAGGCAAAACTGATGCGTTGATTTGCAGCTGATCAAGGGAAATCACAGGCGGCGACTCTTCAAAGCTGATTAGATCTTCACACTCGGTCACTTGGGCAGGGGCAGACACGTACAAAGGCGGTGTGGTCGGATGAGGACGGCTCAACTGCACTGGGGCTGAAGTTCTGGCACGACGATGAATAGGGCGTCCAGCAACAAAACCGGCATTAGCAAGGTCAAAAGTCTCCACAGTTGGGGGAACCAAAACAGGGGTAGACGTGACGTTAGGTACCTGGTGAGTTGTTAGCTGGTCCACTTGGATGAAACGGAGGTGCTGGAGCTGAGACGGTGCACAGGTGATTGGTATCTGGGTCGTCCCGGACGAAGATGAATATCCCTCTGGCGTTACAGTGGACCTGGTGAACATCTGTGGGGCGTCAGACGACGAATGGAATACGCCCAAACTGCCGTTCGACTCCAACTGGACAGCAGAGATCAAATCTTGGGACGAAATTTGGTGGAACATCTCCCAATCTTGCCTTGACAGGGGGGTATCGGTTGGCAGACCCCTAGATTGATTTAGTTGAGCAGCATACGACCTCAAACGTTCCTTTGTCGGCCTCAAAGGATATCCGGACATTTTCGAGTTTTCAGAACCAAAAGATGCGGGGGAGGGGGGGGGGGGGGG
>JAHWFP010022503.1:41630-51815 GCA_023313725.1 Lithobius niger | reverse complement strand
GCATCTGTATTTATTTAAGTTAGCAAGAATGTAAACAAATATGTTGTTCCTAATGTAAGCATTTCTTAGTTTTATATATGTGTATGACCGTGCAGCATATGTCGGGTGTCAGATTCCATTTTGTCGTAGTATTTGTGAAGGAAATGTCGCAGGTTTCCACAGCTCAGCAGTTTGGTATTTAAATCGATAAGGTACCCGACACAAACTCATTTTTATTTTAGGCTTCAATACTTCTGCGTTTAAAAGCACTCAACATCTTCTCTATTCAGTTGTTGCAAAACTGAAGTCGAAGTAAACATTCACAGTGGTTTTAAAACGGACGTAGGCATAACAATGAAAGTTAAATAATGGTTTGTTTACAATTTGTTATTTTTAAGAAATTTAACGAAAAAATGTGAAGTACACTAAAATTGAAACATTTACCCAATTATTACTCATGCCTAACGGCTTTTCTGGTAGTAACAATGTGTTCTAATTTAAGGAGTAGAACTGATTACTGTTTTTTTTATTACTCTATTTTAGATAAGACAGCCAACGTAATTCTTAAAGACGCAAGAGACAAAAACGTAAGGCCTGGCGATGTAGTAACTTTGGAATGTTTGGCTGATGGTAATCCCTCACCTCAGTACCAATGGTACAATGAGACAAAAAACGCCACGGATCCTATTTTGAAGGATGAAACCAGGTCCGTTTATCATTTGACTACGGCTGATAAATATTCCAGCAGAGGAGTGTACAGATGTGGAGCCGCAAATCTACAGTCAAATGACTTTGTAAAGTCGGAACCAGTAACAGGTACGAACTCGAATACTTATTGAAAACAAGCAAGTAAAAGATAAAATTAAGTAGTATAGGCTGCAAGGTGGTCCCAAAGTGGTAAATCTCTTGAATATTACAAATAGTACAAGATATCCATAAAACACGTTTAAGCAGAAATGCAAACATCAAAATGCCGTCAAAATCATTTATTTTATTCTTATCTGATTTACACAGCAGTAAATCAGATGAGAATAATATAAATGATTATGACGGCTTTCATTTAGGTCATCACGTGTCTTTGAAGCCATTGAAAGATAGTTCAGTTTTCTTGGGATAGCTGAGCAGCGATTCCAAAGGCAGTTTGTTCGAAAAACACCATCAGTGTCACGATGAAATTTAAAGGGATATACCTCCCAGCACCATTTTTCTCGATCCACCACATCAAGTACGGCCCAAAAGGTCTATTTACTTACCATTCGTCTTTCCCATGCTAAAAAACCGTTTTAAAATGTGGCGTCTAGGAGATTTTCTGTTGAATATTACTAACTTTAATTACGTTCGTCCCGAACATATATTATGGATCGCACGCCTACAATGATCTTGAAGTTTTATCTGTGTGTGCGCAGTATTAATTTTAATCGTTTGCTAGTAATTACATACTAGTAATTACTAATAATTACTAGTAATTGCTAGTAATTTAATAGGTATAGGCCTATTTTTACTGGCTAATGCAGTAAAATTTAAAATTAATTATTCCAATAGATCGCCGAAGCAAAATTATAAGACACTAGTCTAGAAAATTATAAATTGTGACTTTAAAATACAAGAATCATTCCGGTTTTTGATGACACAATCAATGGGTTAACGCTGGCTGGACTATTACGCACAATGCCAACTGAGACAGTAGCTACATTTTTCGCTGCGAGGAACGAAGCTATACCGTCTCAGTTGACCTTATCTGTGGTAAATACGCAGATGTGATCGTTGCGTGGGTGTTGTGAGGCAGGTGGTAGGTTATAAGGCAGGCTGGATGGTGCTTTAAGTCGTAATAAAGGTTAAAAAACAATTCTTTTTAGTGGACGGTTTAACTGTAGGGCTTTGTGTGCAGTCTACCCCAAACAACTTACCACGACATTCGTATCTTTTTTATTTTCTATTTTTATTTGGAGATGTACTATAATTTAAGAACGGATCATCGTTTAGGGAAGGTATCACTTTGGGGTCAACACTAGCATCTCTATGAAATCAAGTCAGTAATAATAGCTGAAAACAAAGGTTATATTTTTAATACATGATTTAGCTGTTATATAGGCTTTGTGCTCACATTTGCCCCAAATCGACTTAAAGGGCAATTACATCCATTTTGACATGCATGTTTGACTTTTGGATCATTGATAACTAAACACAAGAATTGTGGTAAGAATACATTACTTACGTCCGATATAACAATTTAATTACTGCATCACCAAAACACGACACGGAGATTGCCATTGTTTTGCTGGAATGCTCAGAAATTAACGCCGACAGATGTCACTTTTCGATTTCGACTCGCAGTCAATTGAGATAGCTGTATTAACTGTGAGGAGCTCAAGCGTCTGAGGGCCTTAGCTGGCCGGCAGTGTAGTGGCCAGCTAAGGCCGTCAGACGCTTGAGCTTCTCACAGTCAATACAGCTATCTCAATCGGCTGCGAGTCGAAATCGAAGAGATCCGTCTGTCGGCATTAATTTCTGCGCTTTCCAGCAAAACAATGGTGACCTCCGTGTCGTGTTTTGGTGATGCCGTAATTAAATTGTTATATCGGACGTACGTAAAGTATTCTTACCGCAATTCTTGTGTTTAGTTATTGTGTAAGTGATCCAAACGTCAAACATGCATGTCAAAATGGATGTAATTACCCTTTAAAACGATTTCTGTATCCTGTTGTCCAATTTGTATTTGGGATGCTTTATATGGAGACCCCCTTGTGGAAAAAATATATCCCTGTAATTGCAATAAAACACATACTTCTGTATTTTGTTACCCAACATGATCAACGGTAAATAGGACAGGTCCCATGCCGTGAAATTCATGCAATAGCCGAATGCAATATAGTGCAGCAAACTCATTTTACTGAGTTTGTTTTGAAAAGTTATTAGGAATCGTGTTTTTAGGAATCGCTAATTTCTCCCACCAAGGCCAAGTCCCAAAAATAGCTAACTATTAAAATCTACAAATCATTCATAACCTGCTTTCGTAGGTAGAGGTCTGGGCACCCATGTGCAGCTTCTGCCCTGACGGGGTTCATTTTAATCACTTTATTTTCGATATTATTCTGCCTGTTTCTTTGTCTAGAATAGGAAACCATTCAAGTGCACATATGCCGAGTTTTAGCCAATGCTAAGAAAACTTCTGCTTGACAATGGAATGAAACTATTTCGAAACATCTCTATTTAGTGTTTGCTTGTGCACCGTTTGGCTTGTCTTTTTTAAAAGTAGATACGATACCGAATTTTCTGGGGTTGCAGCTGACAAAGATTAAACCGGATCAAATCCCCATTTACTTGTGGATGTGCTCAAAGGTGTATTTTAGACCAAATCTACTTTCGTAATTTTTTCCTAAGGATTCATGCTTAATATTTAATATTTTGAAAAGCGGAACAACATTTGACACAATCATTAATGCCTCGAGGTTTTGACTTGCGTGTAGTTCAAGTCTCTTCTTGACCCAGCTTGACTCAATATGTCCCATGGTTAAAAAAGTATTGAAATGACAGGAATTGCATGATTAGCATTTTAAGTGGCTTTTCACCTGAAGAACTATTTATCCCAAGCACTATTTACGTAAAATTAGAAATGATCACAAAGAAGAACAAGCAAATTAATGTCGATTAATGCAGCGACACATGTAGACATTTGATGTTTTGGAGAGAATATCACGAAAATCATGATCATGAATGAGAAGTGATCCGACCGCAAGAAATAGGTTTAGTGACATCTCAAGCGAGGCGTGAATGTACATGAACTATTGATTTTAATACATTTTCTAGGCTTTGTAACGGACGTAATAGCATTAGGCTTTATTTCTCTTAAGGAATTTACTGGACTGGTCTCATTCAATAAGTGATTGGTTAAATTGGTAGCTATTCAAAATTAGGATACATAGTTTTCAAAACTAACTTCTTATTGCCGGTCGTCAGAGTAAAAAACCTACAAAGGGAGCAAGAATTCTTTCCGTGTATGCTGTATCACTTGCTAGTTAACTATTTCCAAATAACTAGTTGTTCCCCGGCGTAACACCCGCTGGTCTAGCTGATTCCCGCTGATTCAACTTGGCTGTAATAGTCAGCATTATTGAAGCAACAGTGTTTGTTTCTAATTGTTAGGGCGCATATCCGTTCTCATTGTCGGCCGCTCGCCCTTTTGCGGAAGAATGAGCCCGCTCGCCCTCTTGCTGATTTATTGAAGGCTTTATTTAATCCTGATCCATAACAATCCTTTTAACTCTGCTCCTGAGCTAAGTCTGCTCCTAAGCGAAATAAGTATATAGAAGATTCGTGTCCAACTTAAGAAAGAATTTTTCAAACACAAGTTAAGCAGCAGTAAATTAAATTTGTGACTTATTATATTTATATTTGTTTATTATTATATTTGGCTGTGCTTTACCAATCATACATTTAACGTAAAGCACAACAGCACTTAAACAGATGCAATTTTCTCAATTGTACATTTGATTATTTCAATTAAATATCATCAATTTTTATCCGTGTACATTTTAACAAGTGAAAATTCAATCATATAAGCCCCCTTTTTTACAACACACTTGACGTTCTTGTTTGTAATCATATTATGCCCTAAGCAATTGCTGACCAAGAGGCAGTGTATGTATGTGGCATACACATTTCAACTTTCGCCTTTAGCATCCAGACTTGCACTGCTATCTCTCTTGATGATGAACGCGTGTAATAATTTTTAGATTACTCATTTTTACTTGGTACAGTAAGTATTCAGGAGGCGCTCTCCCTTTTATTGGTCACATTGATGTCATGCTCATCAATGTTTTATATCGTGTTAGCTGATCAAGGACCCTACTGACGGTTGAAAATCAAAATCCAGTGCTTTGTTGAGTTAATGTATGTTGGCAGGCATCTTGGTTGAATTAGGGATAGGGTTTCGTACAAAATACTAGGGCTGGAGTTTTATGTAACAAATAGTGAAAAGTTTAACAATGAATGTATCAACAAAATTTGATCAATTTCTGACCTTGACATTATAATAATATTTGATGTTACAGTTTCAGGTCGGCCTGCAGTCATGACCGCATATAATTCTCCAGCGAATGCTGCCAGCCGCATTTTCTCGTGGCATATCCATTCGATGAATGACATTATGCTCCTGCTAATCATCGTGTTGACCAGATAAATTGTCATAAATGCCATCATATTGAACATTATGGTATTATGGAACAGCAGAAATGGATGAGTTCCATATTATGTGCTGCTGTATCTTGCTTTTTTTTTTATTTATATGATGTAAGGGCGCGTTTACCCAACGGCTCGCCTTTGCATTCTCGCCGCTAGACACAAGAAATCATCTGAAATTCCAACACAGCGGCGGTATTAGCTATGTCGACTCGCAATGAAAACACTGAATAATCCGAGTTCGGAAGCGGCTGTGAAAATTTTGTCAGGAACAATTTTTTATCTTATTGTCACGGATTATAAGACTTACAGCATTTACTCAAACGACGTTGGATTTAGCTAATCCAGATAGCTTTGTTACCATGGCAACGATAATTTTGCCATTGTGATTAAGTTCTAGCTGCGAGAATGCAAAGGCGAGTCGTTGCGTAAACCCGGCCTAAGATTGAATTGCCACAAGTGAGTTTTTTTATGGACCTTAAATAATAATAATAATAACAATAATTTATTTATTTCAATATCAAATTACAAACAAATTGCAATCCTCGAAGCTGTAATACAGCTTGTGTGAGTTTATACAAAGCATCTTATTCACAATTTTTTGCTATTATTAATAACACTTCACCCTGGTTTATTTTATAGGTTTATTTAATTGCAATGGGTATTTTATTTTTATTATCTTGTTAGTGGTATCTATTAAAATTTATGTATCTTTTGTCATGGTATGTTTTAATTTTTATCTTGAAGTCTTTTAAATTGTTGTACTCACTCCAACATATTTTTTGGCACTTCATTAAAAATACATGGTATATAATAAGTTCTATTTCTTTTCCCATATTTATTATTCCATGTTGGTTGTGAGAATGTTTGTTTATTTTTCCGTAGATTTATTTCTCTCTCTTTATTATAGATTTTAAATTTATTTATGTAATAATTTTTTATTAATATAATATAATCTCTGAGTTGTATTATTTTTAATATTTCGTTCTCTGTAAATAAATAAATAATAATAATAATAATAATAATTTTATTCACACAAATTACATTTGCAATGTACAATACAGGCCAGAACACGAGACCTATGAAGTCTGTATGTGTCTGTAAATTAATAATTGTGTAGAAGTAACGATATAGGAAAAATACAAATTTCATGTAAGGTTTAAAAATTAAATAAAGAAAAAACATGCGTATTATTATGTATATTAGATAATTAGAACTGGTTAAAATTTTAATATTTTTAATGTTGCTTTAAAGTTATTATCCATTCTTTAATGAGTTTATTGAGTTGGTATTTACTCTTTAAGTCTCTCAGCCTAACTGGGAGTAAGTTAAAAGTATGCGGGATTACATAACGTTGGCCTCTCTTACCGTAGGAATTTCGCCATGTAGGAACTTTGAGCCATTTAGATGTTGATCTTATATTTCTTTTATTTTCCAATTTATGTTCCATCAGGAAATAATTCCTTTTGATTATGCAATTCGTTATTAATTGTCTAACGGTCATTATTTTGTAGTGTTCATAAATATCAGAAGTACGTTGTCCAACACGTTTACCAAACAATGCTTTCAGTCCTTTATTTTGAATTTTTTGCAAGTTGTTAATGAGGCCATCAGTTGATGTTCCATAAACGCTACATCCATATCTAATGAGTGAATTAATCCAGCTCTCAAAAAGAGATTTTTTTGCTTCATTGTTAAGAATACTTTGTAATTTATAAAGCAGAGGTACAATTCGTCTAATTCTATTAACTAGATTTTCGATATGTTTGGCAAATTTCCAATTTGCATTTTGCATTATTATTGCAAATAATAATAATAATAATAATAATAATAATAATAATATTAATAATAATAATAATAATAACAATAACAATAACATAGCTTACAACTGAGTTCTGAATATCACAATTATACAGCTGAGCTGAAGATGCTATAATACATTATTAGTTATGTTATTTCTGCCCACTGTTTAGACCAATGTTTAGTCCATAGTTCTGCCCATTGCTCTACCTTGAATGTATATATCCAAATACCTCCCGTATAATCTTCGAAAATATGGAGGCGGTAATTTCATTTTCAAACACTTATCTTGTCTTCACAAATAGCGCTGTAGCTAGCATGGGGTAGGGGGGATGGTGGGAAATGGCATTGCCCTCCCTACCCGCGCCAAGGCTGATGGGGCGTAATTAGATCCACGAATTGTTTTCACTTTTCCGAGTATTTTTTAAGTTTTGTACTTTTTTTTCCAAACGTGTAAAAAGTGCAAGCACATGTAATATCGTAATAATCTTGACAAAGCACGAAAAACTAGCCCGTTTGGCTTTGTCTCCATTTTTCTCCCTTGCAAGTGAAGTAGGGGAGTGGTAGTGCCTCTTCGGTTTTGCCAGTTTGAATGGCGGTTTTGCCAGTTTGAATGGCGTGGGTGGGGGAGGGAAGTAAGCGATTAAAAAAATTTGCATATTTAGGGGTAGTGCTTAAAAATGATGAGGTGACACTAGAGAAAAATATTTTAGCTACGGCTTCCTTGGCTTCATGGGTTCACTAAGGCTTCCTTGTCATGAAATTCAAACCAACTCAGAACAAAATTACGAACCTTATTTAGTTCCAGACAAACAAACAAACAAACAAACAAGCACAGTCAAGCAGTCGATGTTGCTTGCTTCACTCACGTGGCCAATAATAATTATTAATTTTCTTAATGAACTGCGGAGGTGAAGTTATTAAGTACCGTAGTAATGCGGAAATGATTTCCTAATTTCGGATTCAATGCAGTTTTCGTAATGATTTCAGCAATGTTTTTCACAATGCGTGAAGAAAATTGATATTAATTTCTGACCTTGAAACCTGATACCGAACATCACTCGGGTTGAATTCGGTGAAAGAGTGGAGACTTAATCCACATCCAGCATATTCTGCATCAGCTAATCAGTGTTTCACACAAAGATTACCAAAGGCCAAGCTTAAAGGAAACAGTTGCAGAATGAATATCTGTGAAGCATGGAATTCTCTCGAGCCCTACATTGTCAACTCTATATCTTTGAAAGTTTGAAGTCTTTTTAAGCTGGCTTAGATAGCCACTTATGCAGGGTAGGGCTGGGGTGTGTGATTAGCTTTGGATTCCGCCACCAGTATGGTATTGTAATCTAGTCTACTCTAAATTAACCAGTAAGTATGATGCATGATATCCAAGCATCATGCTTAGTTGCTTGTTAGGTGGTCGTTGCTCTCTATTTCAACGAAATTGCAACCATTCAAGCTAAGGAGTGCCTAACATTTTTTCTTTTGACTATTTTAACACATGCATCATTTTTATTTTGAAAAAAGTGCTGAACTCTTGGAAGTATTTCCCTGTAGGCTTGTCACACGACCCCTCCAAACAAAAATTTTAATCTGTTCCTGACCAACGTGCTACCACGTTGTAACCAACACCTCGGCCACTAACTAAACAATATCCGTAACAACGAATTTGTGCCTGTGTGCTACGTCTCAAAACTAGTACCAGACACAACCCCTATTTTTTAAAGTAAAAATATACCTGAATTTCTACCTGAATACCAAAGTTTCATATTGGAACACTTTCTGACGACGTGTAATGAGCTGTCTTGAGAATTTGCTAATATGTATTTTAAAAATGTGTTGTTATCGCGCATTTTATTTGGCGCACTAACAGCACACATTTGTGTGATTTTTCTTGGTCTCCACACGAATTATGAAGTGACAGTGCGTGTTTTACGACAAATGGACACATCATACTAACAAAAAAATTTGTGTGCTTCCATCTTCAACCTCTTTGGAGAGCGTGAGGTTTTGCTTGGGGCTAGTGTAACCAGTCCATTATTAGGTTTCCCACAGATATCAGGCAATTTGTCAGCAGGCTAAAAGAGTCACCACAAATTCGACGGATTTGGTTAGGTGCGGGTAGAGAAGATTTGGGTGGAGCGTACCCTTGACAGGCGGAGCATGGGCAGAGTGGATGCTTGCCTTACAAGGGACGAATAGGGCAGAAAATGGAAATTATTCAAGAAAGAAAAGATTTTTTTGAATTGACGTAAGGATGACATTTCGTTTGCTGTGAGAATGAGCGCACGCTACGAGAATGAACCACTGAGCACATATCTGGCACTACGCAAGCATAGCAATACACATCCTGAAACATCCTCAGTCAGAACTCTGGAAACTCACTGCTGGAACACACGAACAATGAAACTGGGCGAGTGAAACGAGATGCACTAGTGCTAGTACAACGACACCTGTGATATATGGGGGAACATGCTCGAGGGATATTTGATACATACGGGAGGGTGGGGGGGGGGTGGAGGTGGAAAAAAAAATTCTTCTCTGGCCATGATCCACCAGCTCTAGTCTCTGGATTTCAGATATCTGCTGTAGCTAACTCTTCTCTAGCCATGCCACAATATTTCGTGCTGTTTCTTCCATGAAGGTCTAGTAACACTTCCAAAAATTGCAGTATCCCTTCAGGACCACAGATGCCTGATTTAAAATCTTTGCAACTATTGCTGTGTAATGTGAGATAATGGAATTTTGCCAAATTACATTTTGTTTGGAATGAGTTCCGAACAAAACTAAGACCAAATTTCAGGCTGGCAAGGTTTCGAAAAATATTGAAAAAATTAGCAGAATCATCTATGAAAATCTAGGGCTCATAACTACCTCCATGCACCCCAATATAAATCCCTTTGCTTTCTGACCTTTGATTCCGTCTATTGTATAATTTATTTTAATGCTTTTCTTACATGCACCTTTTTGTTGTTAATTTGTTTTTAATTATATACCGTATAAGAGTATACTGTGCATTTACTGTACACTGTATGTATTTTACATGACTATTTTTGTAAATGCTATTTGTTTTTTCCCCATTATCACCCTTGAACACTATTGCGCATCAATTACTGTAATCACAAATTATTCCTGAATAAAATTTTTTTTTGTACAAAGAGAAATATTAGTTTTTCTTTAGGGAGTACTGTACTGTGCGATATAAGAAGACTTTTTTTGCTATTTTTTTTT
>JAHWFP010022503.1:28328-41620 GCA_023313725.1 Lithobius niger | reverse complement strand
AAGCGATGCAACATACCTCTACTTTCGAGAATATTTTGGAAGAATTTTACACAGTATGAAATACGTTATTGCGAGTCTAGGTAAGCTTCAAAAGGAACCTATGTATCTCTATTTTGAGGTAGTTTGTGTATGCATGACATACGAAAGTGTACCAGAACTGATGGGGATGTCGAGCGTATGGCCTGTACATAGCTTAACCATTGTTGTCCGATTTCGAGGAAGCAGCATCATCTTTTGACATTCGTCCCTGCAATTTCTTTTCAACGCATTTATGTTGAATTCTGAGCATCGAGCTGCTTAAATATTTTCGAAGCAACACCCACAGCGTGATAATTATAAGATTTTCCAGGTCGACAAAAGCCATGAAGTTGTAATGGGTTACCATTGTTGTTTCGTCTGCTTGAAGGTTAGTTTACCAGACATGACCAATGCTCCTTTTTATGGCTTACAATTATGGCCAAGCCACTTAACGTTTTTTCAATTTTTTTATTCGTGCAGCACTCCGTTTGACACTAAGCCCACTTCTAAGTGGTGCTAAGAAACTAAATAATCGTGAACATTGATTAGGTTCGCTGGCATATTGGTTAAATTGGTGTCTTCCAACTGTTAAATGAATTGCTAAATGCTGGCGTTTATTTTTATGTATTTAGACAGAGAATATAAATCGTTAGTTCCGTACTTGACGATGACCAAACAAGTAATGCTACATAAATACGTATTTGCAAATTAACGATCAAAGTAGCTTGCATATAAAAACCATAATAACTATGGCCGTCGTCATTCCGTTATCGATATAATGGAGTGGACTCCGCTTTCTTTGCTGTTTGGCTGTTTGGCCAAAAAGGGTCGGCCTTTGAAAGTAGTAATATCAATTTTAAATGTCGGTAAGGAATTACCGGAGGCATTCTGAACCGGTTATCGGCATCGGCCCTGCATTACAAAATATACTTTTAGTTGATTACAGTTAATGTCTGCTACTGAGGCCGTCTCTTTATTATCAACAACCCATCTTTTAACAATCGGATGCCTTTAACAATTAGAAATGGCCTCGCTGCCTCGTTGTTGTTTGGATTTTGGCTCTTGGCCCATTTTGTCACCCTGATGGTTCCTCAACCCCATGTCCGGTTCCGGTTTTTTTTTTATAAACCTTGTCCAAACTTCCGTGCTACACCATGGAAAGTTTGGGTTGGATAGGCCTTCTGGTTTTCGTATGATGCGCGGTCCAAGATTTCATTGGAGCAAGATCATTGCGGAGCTTTGCTCGTCCCTCGGCTTCGTTCCGTCTATCACTGGGGGTGCCCCAGTGGCAGGCAAAACATAAATAATACAAGACTAACACATGCACAATAACAATAGAATTCCTTTTCCCACAAAATAGTCCGATCTATGTTTAAAGTTTTGATATGAAGGATCTGACACCGCTTTATCAAGAAGAGAATTCCAAAAGTTGGCATCACGAAAAGCAAGTGGAGTTTAATCCGACGTAATTGCTCCTCATAGCTGAGAAAAACAAGCGGGCAATTTTGTTTTGTGAAGCTATTTATTTTATTTATTTATTTAATGATTGCAACGCCCAACAGAGCAATAAATGCAATGTCATAAGACACAAAATTTCAAGACAAGTACAAGAAAAAACAAGCAAAATGATAAAATAATTTGTTTTTAAACAATTTAACAAATATGGCTGCATTTTTGAGGCTGACAGTCTTTTCTCAACTTTGTAGCAAAGGAGATATCACTTGTAGAAAAGACAACATCGTAGCTCAAGTCATTTCAGTCAATGATGGTGCGAGGGAAGAAGGACCCCGCCAGAACGTTTTTGCTGCACTTTTAGCGCTTGATCTTTCTGGCATGATCATGCCTACCCACAAAATCCGGGGCGGCACAAAACACAGAAGATTCAGGAGAGTGCAGCCAATAAAAATACGGAAAAAGACCTGTAAGCGGTGCATTTTCCTTCTGTCGGCTGAAGTTTGCCAATTCAACTTGTTGCACATGTCAGTGACACAGCATCTCTTTGATAGACAACGTACACCATCCTAGCGGCACTACATGTCACCCGTTTCACGCAGTCCGACAAAATTTTGTGTAGGGATCCCTCACACCACTGCAATAATCCAACTTTGGTCTTGCTACCGTATTAAAAACGACCTCTCGAACTCGCGGAATTGAGTCTTTCAAGATTCTGTGAAAAATATCTAATTTCGCTGTTTGCTTTAGCGCAAATGTGCTCAACATGGTCAGACCAAGACAACTTCTTGTTAATTTTAACTCCGAGACAAGTCATATTGTCCACCATCTCCAAAGCAACACCCTTTAGGGAGCAAACATGATTTGTGGCACTCCTTTTAAGTGAAATATGAATTGCCTTAGTTTTCAGTAGATTTAAGTTCATTTTCCAAGTATCACACCATTTGGCTACTCTGTCCAAGTCTTGCTGGAGGACGATGCTATCCAACTCCACCTTAATGATCCAATAAGATGTGTGTGTCATCTGCGAACAGCTTATGTGCCGAGACAACCACATCCATCAAGTCATTAATGTAAAGTAAGAACAGAATTGGGCCACTTACCAACCCCTGAGGCACACCGGAAGTAACAGACACCACGCCTGATTTGCAGCCGTCAATCGGCACAAACTGTCTTTGGTTTTTAAGTAGCATCTGAACCACTCGATAATTGCAACAGAAATGCCATAAGCCTCCATCTACTTTAATAAAAGGGTCATGCGGGACAGTATCAAAAGCTTTTGCCATATCTAAAGATATCATATCAACAGAGTAGCTCTGGTCCAAACCCATAGCAATGTCGTGCACCATAGACGTAAGCATAAGCTCACACGAAGAATCTTTTCTAAAGCCGAATTGTTCCTGCATAATAAGATTCTTTCTGTCTAAAAATTTCACCATTTCACTCACATTAAAGTACATTGAACATTTTCAATGCACTTCGAATCTTTCAAATAAGAATAAAGGGAAACCCATTTTCCAGTATAGGTGACATAGCCTCAAATAATGTAACAATCATATTCTTCGCACAACTCGTGGTTGTATGGAGTACCAACGAAACAGAAGAAACCTTGAAGAATGCCTTTCTCCATATTTAGACAATGTAGAATCCGTCTCAATAAAAACACCTAAATCATGAATGTAATCTACATCAGAAATAGGGGACATACCTAGTGGATTATCCGGTGCAAGGGGCCTTGATCTATCAGTACGTAAAACTGACACCTCATCAACATTAATAGGTATTTATCAAATCAGACTCAATGACAAGACACTATCAAAAGAAGCTTCGAACGACGGCAGATCAACGTTTGTTTCAACCAAATTTTGATTTCCTTACAGCAGGGAAAGTAAAGAAATCGATAGTGAACGGAGAGAAAAGTGTAGGCCCCAACACAGACTCCTGGGGTGGAGGGCCCACTGCAGATATTATTCCAACGAGATTGGTTGCCCTGCAAAGCAACTGCAATTGATCTGAAATTTAGCCAAGTTATAATCCGGGTTGCCATCGACCGCGTAATTCCAGCCGTTTTAAGTGACATCTTATTTGTCCAGACTTCGTCGTATGCTTTTTCCAATCGTATAATATAATACTCTCAGGTTAACCAGCATATCAAAAAGTCCAAAATTTCATTATAAAAAGGGAGAAAGTATGTGTAGCTGACAGGCCTTTATGCAAGCCATGTTGGCCTCCTTAAACGATAACGAGTTTAAACACAATTTGACAATATGGGAGTTAATTTTTTTGAAAGTAACAAGGTTAAGCATATTGGTGTGTAATTAAAGCTAGGGAATTGCTTTTCTTCTTATAGCTGGGCGAAATATATACCTGAGCCAAGGTTTAGGAACAACCTACCCAAAAAGCTGTGGGTGAATATATTCAAGAGTACAGGTCTGGCCACTTCAGCGATTTCCAAATTAAATTTCATAGTCGCTTTGTCGTAACGTGTTCACCCCTGAAGATGCTTTAATGCTTCTTCCCTCTTTGACTCTTCAAATTGGTGGCGATGGGCGAAAGTTAATGCATGTATCAATCAATACCTTCAGTTGCACATTAATTTCTGATCATTTTCCCTGCACTGTCATTAGCAGGCTGTCGAGCTATTGATGATGTCAATTTAATTTTGATCTTGATTTAAAGTTAATGTCACCCAATTTTATCAATTTTCGAACTTCAATCTACCAATTTTCTGATAAACCGAAGAACGCATGTGGAAAATTTCAAATAAATCGGAGAACGGACTCAGAAGTCTTCATGTAGACGCGTGCTGTGGCACACAAACAGACAGACAGGCCAATAACAGTACAAGACGAGTAAGGCCTTTGCACTGCTCACACTGCGCATCACTGTGAATGGTTGATATCAGTACATATGAATGGTTGATATCAGTGCTCGCTTTTAAAAGTACACTATAAGGGTAGGAGAATAACACCTCGATGCACAAGAGTAATGGATCTAGTACAAAAGTTCAGTTCAATTAACTGATTGGAAACCAAACCATGTTATTATTGTGAAAATAATTGCAGTATTATCAGCCTGTTAGGTTTTCAAGGCTTGCTTTCATGCCATAGTGAGGCTGCGTAATTGAAAAACACGTAATATTTTAATTTAGAAAAAACCAGAAGACCAGAAAACAGTCTTTAAGCCTATTGCAGGTGCAAAAATTTGAAATGCATTTTAAAGTTATATCTCCATTCACTTTTATCACTTTAGAATTTTCTTAATGTAGGTTGCAATTTGGTTGTGATGGTACTCATTTAATGGAAAGTAACATTATTTGGCAATTTTCATTTTGGTATACGCTATGCATACGCTTTGCTCACTTCTTACCACCCTAATTGTATTAATAAACTCATTTTCTTCACTAAATGGAAAACATTACTAAAAACCAAATACACTAGAGATGGTTTGTTTCTGCATTGAGTAGTACAATTTCGAAAAGAAAATAATGTATAAACTTGGAAACTGTTTCGCTGTGTGTTCTTCCTCGGATTTGCAGGCACGTTTTATTTCCTTGAAATGATGATCGCAGGCATTTCTTGAAACGCTTTTACTCTAAAGTCAAAGCTAAATCTGGTGTTGTTGCTTTCTGTTGTTTATTTTTTTTTGATGTCATGAGGACTAGTTTTAATATTTTAGCTAGTTTAATTTTGTTCTGTAACATTCAGTTTGGTGCGTTGAATGCTATCATTGCAGTAATTATTCTCGTTGTAATTAATTCCAAGACCTTCAGGATGTTTAGTCCTAGACCTGCCCTTTTAACTATGTTAGCTTCGTGGCCATTGTGTTGTAGAAAACCACAGACTTAAAATTGGATGCATCCTGCTCCTGCATTGTACATACATATCGTGTAGCACTGCTGACATGGTTTTATTTATTGCGTGTATAATGCCACTATTTAAAAGGCACTACACACCCAATCCCATAGTGCTATTATACAGTATCTTTTTTGTGTGATGTCATGGAATCATGTCGTCAATATCACCATCATCTTCTTCTATTTACCGTATGCTCTCAAGGATCAGCAGCAGCAGCCAACAATTAAAGTTTATCGTTCCAATTAAAAGTAACGTGTTTTTCATTCTTCGTGCACGTGGGATGTCTTTGCTACGGTGCGTAACAATTCTTAGTGCATGTGTTATGGATTTCAAACTTTCATCTAAAAACTTCTTAGTGGATGGGAAAAATGATAGACCCCGTGTTTCAGCTAAACCCGTATAGTTTTAAATCAACTAAGCTACGTTCTAGATCCTAGTTACCGATAAAATATCTTATTTGCTTCGTAGATATAGGCTTTCTCAGCTGAGCTGAATTGTTTCAAAGCAAGCAGCAACAATCATTGCGTGCGCGACCTCGGTAAATGAACAACAATTAGAATTGCAACAAATGAAATGACAATGTTCCTCATTTTATTGTGGAGTATGCCATTGTCGATGGTTTGACTTTCGCTGATGAGCGGACTTACTTGCTTACCGAATTCTGGGTTTCTCAGTGATTGCCTTTTTTAGACTACAATCAAACTTCATTGTGACTTTTCCGGGGCTACACCAAAACATCCGTGGGAATGTCCCGACTTCCGCCCAGGGAAGGATGGCAAGGGCGAGAAAACGAGAAAGAAGGGTCGGAGGCAGACTGCCACATTTCGGGAGGAGGAGGAGGAGGAGGAGGAATTCTTTGAGGCGGGAGGCGTATGTGGGGGGATACATTAAAACCATAGCCCAAACACCTAAGGTGCCGGGGAGATACAGACTTCACACTGGGAGAGTCTGGCAGGGGGTGCAGTTCGGTGTAGGGGGTGTTGGGGGCATGGAAGCGGGTAGAGGTGTACGGGAGGGCGGGGGAGAAGAAATTGACAACGCCAGTTATTATCCTAACACGACAAACTACCGGGAGTTGCTAAGTTCGGGAAATTCAATCATCGTGCAGCATGCACGGGTCCAGCTAGTAATTAATAAAATGGGCGTGAACACATTTCCAGCTGCCGCATTTCGTGTGGCAAGCTAAGATGGTGCTATGCATCATCACTGCCAACTTGTATGAAGGAGGTTACATCTGTAAGTCGTAGAAATAATCTTTCTACATCTGGTCATGCCTGTCAGATCAATTCTACAGTTTACACATAAGTTTACACAGATATGGACAGGGACGTGCACACGGAGGGGTGGGGGGGGGAGGGGCTCTAGCCCCTGCCCTCATGGCAAAGTGCCCTTTTTTTCTGAAAAAAGTGCCCTTTTTCGATGGAGCGGTGGTGTAAAAGAGCCTAACAAACGCAAAAAAAAGACAATAACGGCTACGAAAATGATGCAAAGAGGCGCAAAAATGGTTAAAATCCCACAAAAGGGGGTAAAAAGAAGTTAAAACACCAAAGAAAAAAGGTTCCCAGAAAAAAGTAAGTTTGCCTTTCTCCTCTCGGGGGCCTGTGCACCTCCCTGGATATGGAGGTGATGGTTGTTGATACCTCACCACTCTTGTACTCAGCTTTGAAGGACGGGTATTTTTCTCCCTAATACAAGCTAATGATTGGGGGCTCATATTTGAATCAATTGTGTGCCCTAAAAGATACTGACTCGGCTATTTCAGGCTGTCCAAAAGTTCAGCTAGTACAAAATTAATTTTTAAGCCACTTCCCGGCCATAGAAGCGATTCTCTTGTTATTAATAAACTGGGGCACTGTACCCCTCTGAGTATCAATACGCAACTCTAATTTTTTATGAGTGGATAGCCAGGCACATTGTCTTCGTCCATAATAGTTCTTGCGCAGCAGATGTAGCTGTTGACATATTCAGTTGTCTTCATCTGTAGTGACATTAGATCTTTTAGACAGTGCATTTGGTAGAAGGGATATCTATACAGGCAAAGTCATGAATTATCCTTTCCCATATTAGTCTGACGAAGTAAACATGGTTCCTAGAAGCGCCGTCTTACATTCTGCATTCAACTGATTCCAGTCAGCTATCTCTGCAGGCGTTGCGGCTGCAGGTGCTGGTGGATCTTGCTTGAGAACTGTAGCAACCAATTTGTTCTCCTGTGCGAGACATGTGAATAGTGTTTGCCACTGCTTGAAATTGTCAAGCCCTGTTAAAGTTGTAATACCTTTATAATAATGGGTATGCATCCTATGGTCCTATGATGTTGGAGTGGCGGGTGTGAGCCCAAGCATTGGACCATAGTCATTCGAGAATTAGTAATACTAGTGATTATTATTCTTCTCTCTCTCTTTTTCGCTTTTGTCATTCGATGTAAGATTAGAAATCAAATTCGAAATCAAGAAACGGTTCATTCTACCGAGCAACGATGCTTGAAGAATACGCTTTGAACGGATGTTACATGTGGGATATTGTTACTAAAGCTTGGTTGTTGTCTGACGGTGCAATATCTTATTCCCCTTGTTCAAGGGTGGGGCACTTCAGAATTGAACAACAATGTTGATGATAGAACTGTTGCATTTGTTAAAGGAGGTAACAGTATAGAACGTAATATTCCAATGAATATTGGAATATTCATTCGCTATTCCAATGAATGAATTTCCAACAGTATAGAATGTAATAGAATATAGCGATTGATTTATTAAGATGGTAATAATTGTAGAATTCGAACAGTATGCAAAATAGATGTACAAAATAAGGGTGCAGAGTAAGTGCGCAGCCCATTATTGAACATTGTTGCAACCATGTGAATACGGGATATTTACCAGTGGTCGGAACGAAACTAGGGTAATAAGGGAGATGATATCGTACATTACACGGCAAAGTTTCACGTAAAAAAGACGAGTACTGCAAGAACCCCCCCCCCCCCATTTCAACAATGAAAACAGGAGTTCATGTTAATTCTGTGGCTAGCAAAAAGTTGAAATTAGCACATTGTAGCACTGAAAAGTTGAAATTGGAACATTGTTGCCTCGACTAAAAATTTGCTCTATGTGGTCATCTGAGCGGCAAGTCTTAAATGACGTCATGCACGAAGGACAGTTTATTTTCCACACTGTACGAATCACTCAAGCTGAAGTGATAGACTGGGAGTGGGGGGAAGGGACTGGGAATGCCCGTATGTTGGGCCGTCTGTTGGCCATTCTCTTGGCATTCTAATGCTATAATAACTAAACAGGTTGGGAGGGGGCCAGTGCATCTCTTACCATTAATCATACTATTATGCATTACTGAAAGTAAAAGGTAGATTTTTTGGGGATTGTTTGAGAAGCAGACCGAATCAATTTTAGCAAAACCTTGTAGAACGTGTAGGGGGCAGGAGGAGGGGGAGGTGCAATATTTAATTTAACTACCCGTGCAAATTCAACTACGAGTAGCAAACGGGAGGAATGGGAGTAGTGAGATGGGTAGGAGGATAGGAAGGGAGAAAAGGGGAGAAGATGGGAGGAAAAGGGAAATATTACAGGAAGAAAAATTACCAACATTAGGTAACACTGAGTGAAAACAACTAATGGTGAAACAAAACCCCAGTCAAAGCCGGGTACAACTGCTAGTGGCTAAATAAATTAGCTGGTAGTTATTTATATCCAAGAGCTAAGAAACCAGGTTCATTCACATAACACTACAATTGTTTCTTTAGGCTTTATTATATTTGAGGGAGGCGCAGGAGAGACAGGATGAGGGTGAGGGACAGTATATTATTTAACTACCCGTCCAAAGTCAACGACATGTAGCAAAGAGGAGGAAGAGAAGTAGAGGGACGGGTGGGAGGATAGGAAAAAAGGGGGAGAGGATGGGAGAAAAAGGTAAATATTTCAGGGAAAAAAACTACCTATCGTAGTCAACATTCAGGTAACACCAATCGAAAACTGGAAAACAACCACGGGTGAAACAAATTCCCGGTCAAAGCCAGTAAGACTGCTAGTGGTTAAATAAATTAGCTGGTAGATATTTACATCCAAGGGTAAAAAACGAGGTTCATTCATGTTAGAATACAATTATTGTTTCTTTAGGCCATATCATTCTTGAAGGAAAGGCAGGAGGAGTGGCAGTATTTAGTTTAACTGCCCGTCCAAAGTCAACTACGTGTAGCTACGGGGAGGAAGGAAAGTAGAGGGATGGGTAAGGAGGATAGGAAGGAGAAAAAGGGAGAGGATGGGAGGAAAAGAGGAATATTACAGGAAGAAAAATTGCCTGTCGCTGTAAACTTTCAGGTAACACATCGAAAACTGGAAAACAACAATAGGCAAAACAAAGTCCAGATAAAAGCCGGGTGCAACTGCTAGTGGTTAAATAAATTAGCTGGTAGCTAGATATTTACATCCAAGGGTAAGTAAAAAGGTTCATTCACGTTTGACTAGTTCATTCATGTTAAACTAAAATTGATTCTTTATGCCTTATCATATTTGAGCTAAAGGTCAGCCCAGCCCATTGACATCATACAAAACTTCGACGTCATACGAACCCCATAACCTTTCATAATGTGATAACTTTGATAACTGTTTCACGTTGTGATAGGGTTTATTGTGTAAATTTTGTTCACAGATGGTTTGATATTAGTTTGATAACGGTTTGATTTCTTTTAGATTGTTCTCTGAAATTTGTTGATAATTCTTACAACTGCATTCATCATGTGACAGAGGAGCCTAGACTGTGGTATTTCAGCTCAACATCACGAACGATAAAGCTGTATTTATCCAATCCCCCCCAATACATGACATGCGGTATACAGGGTGTGTTTGTTTATTAAGTTCACGTCAGTTACAGTCAAAGGATTAACACAGTTTATTTAAAAGATGTTGGTGACTGCTAGTATCACACCTGCAGTAGGGCTACAATAAAAAAGTTGCCCTACTGCAATGGAGGAAATGCTGCTTCCATTTTGAGCTCCATCCCCGCTGGATCCAGCCTGGACGAATAAGTCAGTCGTCTCTGAGTGCTTACTTTTTCCCCCGCCGGGCCCCCACTTTTATGTGTTGATGCTGCTTTACATTCTCGATTGTCTGCATGAGCTACGGGTTTTGCTTTTCCGAACTGACCAAAATTCCTTTGTTGTTGTTTTTTTTTAATGACATGTTGATTCCCCATTTGTCACCTTTATTGTTATGTCTTTGTTTTTTTTTTGTATTTCTTTTTAACCAGTGTTCTAATAAATAAACTAAAAGTATACTACCGGGAAAAAAATAAAATAAAAAATAAAAAAGTTTAAACATTTGGCAGTCCAACTGCAATCTGTGCACCCTGAAATTAATAAGAAAAGAAAAGTGTGAAGAGTATCACAGGAGAGTTAGTTACTATCTTTATTCACAATAACGATTGCGAATTTTGTATCTTTATCACTCAAAGCCAGAATATGAATACGCTAACTCATAAATAAAAGGTAGAAAAAAATACTGTTAATAGGTCAACTGCTTAGTTGTCGACATCGAACTAAAGTCCAGCAAAATCCTTACTTACTTTTATAACAGCGTATTGAGGAGAACCATTCTTCATATCACGAAGTAAAAACTAGTAAATAATTAAATAAAAGTTAATAATTTTGCTGGGAATTAGTTCCACCTGAACGACTAGATCTGCTTTTAGAAGTAAAGAAAATTCAACAGCACAACCGACTGTTGAACTAACACAACCACTTAAGAAGGTGAGTTCATAATTCTGTACAACATCATTATTTACTTGCAGCAATATGACGGACAAGGACTGCTGCAGTTGAGTAATTAGGTGTATGTGTAGGGTCAACAAACGCTCGCTGCATTGTGTGGCAGATAGCACAGTAAGAAAAAATTATGTGAAGAAAGCATTTAGCAAAAATTACTGGTACAAATTATATTAAACTAGAAGGACCCGTGAATGCTGCACGGTGGATTGAGTCTCCCGGTCTTAGCCTCTCTCAGTGTTTGGTCTTCTTAGAAAAGTAATTCGTGTATACAATATTTCATCGTATCAGGTTGCCAATTTTCCCCACCTTTCTGCCCAGCCCCTGGTTTTTGGTTATAAATTTATTCCACCCCCGAAAACCTTGCCAATCCACACCCCACTGCACGCCCTTCGGCAGATCCTGGCTTTTTCAATTTATTCCCCCCAAACCTGCACAACCCCGCTCTCTCCAGGTCCTCCGACCACCCTCCAACAGTGTAGCGTGCTTTATACCTCCCCGCCTTTCTCCCCCCTGTTGTTGGGTGATAAATTTATTAAACCCCCAAGAAACACCCATCCCCTCCCGGTACTTGTCCGCATTCCCCATTTTGCTTGATGAGCACATTCAGTAAGCAAATAGTGTGATCTCCCCTTGTCATCCCCCTTCCCCTGCCGTCTTACCCTCCCCTCTTGAACTTTGTGAGGGTCCCCGTGCACCCGAGCCAAGTGAGCAGCATTAGCCGAGCGCGCCAAACAAAGCAAATGGTGGTTGGAATCCCATGACTGACCCACATAATCCTTAAAAAAAAGTATCCGAAATGAATTCTTGCAACTAAAGGTTATCAGGGCATTTCGTCGAAATTTTGGCGCAGCCCCCCAAATTACGCATACCCGTGTTTTACTGAATTCTTTAAAAAAAATCCCAACACTCAGTAAGTCAGCATTCAGTATGCAAGCATCTGCTGTATGTTAATCTCCGCCATTGTTTCCACGAATTTTGAAACAATGCACGTGTAATATCTTTAACAACAGTAGAGGGCACATTGGGGTAATAATTGTTGCTACTTTGAAACAATTCCGTTCAGCTCTGAAAGCATGCATCTACAAAATAAATAAGCCATTCTATCGTTAATAGCTGCAAATTTCTAGGGAGGCCTCGAAATTAAAAACGTAGCTTAGTTTGGTTTGAAACTATTTGCGTTTAGGTGAAACACTGATTTTTTTGTTTTATCCCTCAATAATGAACTATTTAGATGAAAGATGGGCATACATAACACGCGCACCATGAATTTTTAGGCACCGTAGAAATGATATAGCATGCGCACGAATTATGAAAAAAAACGTTACTTTAAATTGCAGCCATGAAAAAAACCTTACTTTTAATTGTTGGGCTGCTGCTGCTGCTCCTACTGCTGCTTCTGCTACTGCTTTTGCTCCTGTTTGCTGTTTCCTGAAGTTGGGTATTATATTAGTAGATTACCAGTTAAAGAATAGCTAATGCACATCTGCACTATGTGTGTACAGTTGCAAAATCAATGTGTGGCGGTTTCAGCCTCTGTTTTCATAACATCACTATGATGAAACACGAACTTACAAAAAAATGAAATCCGTAACCGAACTCTACGTACTCTGTGTATTTGATATTGTTTGCGTAAATAAGTAGTGTTTAGCAAAACGTCGCCATCTCGGATCGAATATAAGAAACTATACTTGATAATTGCAAATTTTTTTCCCATGCAGCCCATAAAATCCATTAGAGATGGCGCCATTCGTTTTTCAACGTTTTCTTTATTGTCAACATTTTATGCAAATACTACCTCTTTATTTTTAACATGCATATAATAAATAGTTTTTATACATGCGTAAAAGAAAAGTGAAAGTTAATCAACAGATTTCACATTTTTCTAAGTTCATGTTTGGTCGTGGATATGGTTTCATAAGCAGGATAAATGTCTAAACATTTATGTCGTAGATAATTCCATCTGCTTGGGCACGTGTCCACAATCTAGGTAAAAAGGTTCTCCATCTTTACTTCGTTTATTTAACCTTTTTGACATATTAAACACGGCTGGGCATTTCTTGATTCTTTTCTTTTCGGAATTCTGCTTAGCAGGCGTATTACTTTCTTGGTAGAAAACATATAGAGAATTACATTTTTAAACACTTTGATTTGCATTCCATTTTTTAGTGGTGCTACTGTCCCGGCTTATATAAATAAAT
>JAHWFP010022503.1:0-16408 GCA_023313725.1 Lithobius niger | reverse complement strand
CCCTCACCCCTGTTGTTTGGTTATAAATGTATTAACCTCCCCCCAAAAAAAAAAACACCCATCCCCTCCCGGTACTTATCCGTATTCCCCCTTTTACTTGATGCGCACATTAAGTAAGCAAATAGTGTGATCTCCCCTTGTCATCCCCCTTCCCCTGTCGTCTTCCGGGGACATCCTCTTGAACTTTGTGAAAGGGGCCCCACTCCACTGGAAAATTGTTGGGAGAGCAATTGTCTACCGTGCCCCTTCCACCGATAGCTACAGCCCTCCCTACTTAGAGGGTCCCTAAAGGGCAGGAACGGCCAGCTGGCCTGAGTCAAACCAAGATAACATTTTTCTCCTTGGTTTATTTATTCAATGTATTTCTTATGTCCATGAAATTCGTACGTTCAACTGTCTTCTACAGAGATCGGAACAATCTAGATAAAGGAGATAAGGCGCTCTACGTGCAGAAATACTCATGTTTAAAAATGATTGACAACCTGGTGCCTTATTTTTTAGTCGCATTCACTTTGCCGATAAGGTAAAAAAAAGTGTTTGTTTAACAGGAGTGCGCATGTCACTGTTGTCTTTTTATCGGTTCATCCGTGACCAACATTTCCGTCACACTGCATTGTGTGATGACGTCGTCCAGATGACGAACGTAAAGATCAGTGAATCCTTAGCATTCCAAATGATGGCAATTTTCAAATACACATTTGTAAGAGCCAAGGCCATATGTTCATCACATGTACTTATTATTCTTCGCAGATTTCAAGAATATTTGCCATCATTGTGCAGCTATAGTGAGGATCTATAAAATGACAGAAACATCTAGTCTCTTTGTAAATCACGTGATTGTGATACCAGCTTGGCAAGAAAAAGAGGGTGTATTTCCAAGAGAAAGCCAACGAATTGTTGTTATTAGTGTACAATGGCCTACAAAGGCTCAAATAAAAAAGTTCGGCTGCGAAATAGCTTTCTAAGTCGTGCTGACGATTAGTAAATCAGTCGTAGGCCTACTCAAAACTGTGAACTGGAATGGATATAAAGTGAGTTTCTAATGACTTCCACGCTTTATTTATATTGTTTTGACAAAAAAAAATTGTAAAATTTGCCTGCAGGGTAATATTGTAAATAAAAAAGACGTCCGCATAGTCGGTTTGGTGGAAAAAATAAAAATAACAACCGCCAGCCTGCAGGGTCGATTTCGTGGATAAGCTTCCGTTAAACAAAGTATTTTTTTTTTACTCGTAACTGGCCTCAGTGTGAATTTTAAAAGACTAATGTGGTATAGGTAAAAAAAATTAAAGGGCAATTACATCCATTTTGACATGCATGTTTGACTTTTGGATCACTTACACAATAACTAAACACAAGAATTGCGGTAAGAATACGTTACTTACGTCCGATATAACAATTTAATTACTGCATCACCAAAACACGACACGGATATCGCCATTGTTTTGCTGGAACGCTCAGAAATTAATACCGGCAGATGTCACTTTTCGATTTCGACTTGCAGCCGATTGAGATAGTTGTATTGACTGTGAGGAACTCAAGCGTCTGACGGCCCTAGCTGGCCGGCAGTGTAGTGACCAGAGCTCCTCACAATCAATACAGCTATCTCAATCGGCTGCGAGTCGAAATTGAAGAGATCTGTCTGTCGGCATTAATTTCTGCGCGTTCCAGCAAAACAATGGCGACCTCCGTGTCGTGTTTTGGTGGTGCAGTAATTAAATTGTTATATCAGACGTAAGTAACGTATTCTTACCGCAATTCTCATGTTTAGTCATTGTGTAAGTGATCCAAAAGTCAAATATGCATGTCAAAATGGATGTAATTGCCCTTTAACTATTTATAAACCAATTTGTTTAAATAATTGTTAGTCTTAAATTATGCAGTCTGGGATTTTAGTTTGTTTATGCAATTGCAACATCTCTTCATCAACTTGTGTAATGCATAAACATACCAACTCTTTTCTTTGTTCTGCGTCTTCATTCTGTTTCTTATGGTTTTCGGTCATGCAATACGATTTCGTTAGGTATTACTAGAAGCATATAAATGGCAACACGTCCTTAGGGACTGGTCATTATTTATGGCCGGGCCGGAGGAAATGAAAATGGGACCACCAAATTTTCGACGACTTCTATTGAAGAACCCTGAGAAAAATCTTGATCCCCCCACTGAAGGTCCAAAATTAACGTGACCAACCCCCTCCCCCCAAAAAAATATATATATATGCTTTTCATATACCTATTGAGATTGTCTACAGATGATTTTTTGTAGCCAAATTAAGTATGCAGCTCTCCACAACGACAGTTACCATTAGTTGTAAGATAACGTTTTTAAAGAAAAGACACGTTGGGTTGAAAATGTTCTATAAAATGTTCCGTACACCCATCTCTTGTCGAGAATCAGACAAAAAGTATGAGGAACACACTGTTTACTTGTATATTCACAACCGTAACAACCGTAACAAAGTCAGTACCTGAAAGACAGAAGAAGCCAAGAAACCAGGTGCCAAGGCTTTTTTTCTACAGAGTTCTTTGTAAAAACTATACTTGCAGTATTGGTACAAATAGCTTCAAAACCTTGTAAACACTCACATCATGATGGTCCCCAAAAGCTGAGGCGTTTTAAGAAAATGTTGACTCCTGAAAGTGCTATTTTGAGATCCAAAAATGACTTTTTCTTCCAGTTTGGTCAGTGTGTCTTTGATCCCCCTTCTTGCCGTGACCCGAAAAATTTATGACCCTCCCCTTTGAGAAGGTCAACAAATTCATGATCCTCCCCCCCCCACCTCAATTTTCTTCCCCCCTCCGGCGATAAATAATGACCTGTCCCTTAGCATGTGGGAGTATCCTTGTTGTAATTCGTATTTTTTATTCCACCACTTGTATATTAGTTTCACTGGAATACAAGTTGTTGCTACCTCTGGCTACAGGCCAAATTATTCAACATGCCTGGAACCAGGAGGAAAACTTTGCAATTTCAATCCATCAGCCTGGGCATGAAAAACTGAAAACTGTTGCTCTCTAATATCTCATTTCATTACTGCTACTTGCCAAATCCGGTTTGCGTGGACCAATCACAGAACGAGTCACATTTTTCACAATGATTAGTTATGTAAAAACCTACAAAGCTTAATTTTTGACGTACGTTTTCCGCAAAAAAGCAATTAAGTACCTCGTTCTACAGATGGTGGGAAGGGGCTGGCATTAAAAACGAGTGGTGGACATGCGGTAGAATTGCCTTGGAAACAGTGTCTTGCTTCCACTCCTAGTATTGTTCTCTTACGTAACGCATTACGTCACTCGTCAGTTGCGTCAATGTTTTTCGGTGAAGAGTAGGTAATTTTATCAGATAGCGAACGCCTGATATTAAAACAGACTGCTTAAAAATAGAGAGTCATCAGCTGAGAACTTAGTCTCGCTCTAAGAGCTGACGACTCGTACCTGCTACCTGTTCAAGGCACTGCAAACAACAGTCATGAAAACTCGCAAGGCTTGTCTCTGTTTAGTTTTGGCTTTTATATATCTTGGTAAGACCATTTAAAGTGATTTTTCCTACCATAAGTGAATGGTGTTGATTTACGCCTTTCATTTATGTAATAGATGACTTGGGTTTATAAAACTTTTATTCCCGTGACTGCAGATGCTAATGTAGTATTAGTATTAATTTTACCTAATTAGACCACCAAAGGATTTATGTCATAGCTCAGTGACCCATACAGCTTAAGTCACGATTTTGCAGACTGCTGGTGACTACAAACAAATGCTGGACTTTACTTTATTGCTATTAGATTGTGAATTAAGTCCACACTGTTACTTTCTTTATTTTTCTCTCATGCTAAACTATCTTTGCAGCATGCCTTGAATTATGTAATTGTATAGTTCAAGGAAACAGAGCTATTTACTCTATTATGTCTAATTTTGCTTTTTTGCATGAATAGTGAACGGAACGTGCTGTGTCATCCATAAGGTTTCAACATTAGAACCAAAACCGAATCGACTAATGCGGCTACACTTTGAACGTCTGAGGCTATTACATGAGCCTATTATATTTTAACAACTACAGAAAAAATTTATAATCGTATACTGGCGAAGCTAATTAACCAAAAGCGCATCGTATAAAATGTGGGTTTTGAAGCTCAAACATCGTATGCGTTGTTCTAAACTGTGTTATCAGCTTGTTGAAACATTGTAGTATAACATTTAATTGCTCTTCTTACACCTGAGTAAAATTAGGACCTCTTAAAGGACGTATATCAAATTAAGTGCGTTTCATTGTTTTTGGGAAACTAGACTAATCAAGCGTAAGACTTATAGTTGACTGTTCAGTAATAAAACGTCAGAATGATACTAAAATTGACTCTTAAATTATTGACATAAAATATTGTTTAAATGTGTCAGAAAACAAGAAATTAACAGCCACTATCACCGCTTAAAGGACATATATCAAATTAAGTGCGTTTCATTGTTCTTGGGAAACTAGACTAATCAAGTGTAAGACTTATAGTTGACTGTTCAGTAATAAAACGTCAGAATGATACTAAAATTGACTCTTAAATTATTGCCATAAAATATTGTTTAAATGTGTCAGAAAACAAGAAATTAACAGCCACTATCACCGCTTAAAGGACGTATATCAAATTAAGTGTGTTTCATTGTTCTTGGGAAACTAGACTAATCAAGTGTAAGACTTATAGTTGACTGTTCAGTAATAAAACGTCAGAATGATACTAAGATTGACTCTTAAATTATTGCCATAAAACATTGGTTAAATGTGTCAGAAAACAAGAAATTAACAGCCAATATCACCTCTTAAAGGACGTGTATCAAATTGAGCGCGTTCACTGTTTTCGGGAAACTAGAATAATCAAGCGTAAGACTTACAGTTGACTGTTCAGTAATGAAACGTCAGACTGATACTAAAATTGACTCTTAAATTACTGCCATAAAACATTGTTTAAATGTGCCAGAAAAACAAGAAATTAACAGTCAATATCTCCCCCAAATGATTGGTCTATTCAAGGAGTTACAAGACCTAGCACATGGGCCTATTAGATTAGTTTAAGTTTAACGACTCCCTTTAAGCCATTTGCAATTAAATTTTTAAAAAAACGTGAATAGTCAGATTGCATGATTCGCAGTGTGTGTTAAAAGAGTATATGCACAATCGGACATTGTTGGAATTTAAAGACGACATGTGAAAATGAGTCACTGATTTCGGGTCGTTGCTTAAGATGGAAAATTTCGATGTTTATTTGAGATTTAGCAGAACCGGCTCAAGGAGCACGCGAGCAACGCGGCTGCGTAGGGCCCCCAAATTAAAGGGGCCCCTGCACGGGAGCGGGAGCACTCATCCATTATTATAGCGAGAAGGCAGATTATGGATTGAAAATCCTTTATATTATTGCGTCAATTTAAAGAGAAAACCGGGTGAATCTGTGCTGTTGCTTTGAAACTTCGGGAATGATGTGTGTTAATTGGTCGAAGCGTTACGCGACCCGAAACCGAAACTTATAGTACTTGCGGCAGGCAATTTCGCCGTCAGTTGGCAGTTTGATAGGAAATGAAAGAAAAGCGAAACGATGAAATGGATATCCCCCTCCCCCATTTTTTTCCTTCTCTACCTTGTTTCTTTTTTCTTTTAATTTTTAGTATAAAATTTTTGTTTCTTTGTGTGTTTTTGTTTGCTGTTATAGCTAGTAACGATTTTTCTTTTTTTTCCCCCTTTTTCGTGACTGCAATTAGTCTTTTTTTTTGCAACTTCTTTACTGTTTCTGTGGCTTTACATTGTTATTTTGTAAGAAAAACAAAAAGTAAAATGGACATTGGCCCGGACCGTATGAAAAATGATTCTAACTGGACACGAATGAAAAGATCGGGGAAAAATGGTTTTAATGCTGCACGTATGAACCTGGGGGCCCCAGTTACTAAATCCACGTTGGGCCTCAAATTGTCTTGAGTCGGCCCTGAGATTTAGATAGTTTGAGTTACTGCCATATGCTAGTATCTTTTTAAACTGAAGCGATTTCTGGAGTTTTATTATGTAATTCTTAGCCTAGAGTTTTTGAGTTTTACTTTGAACCACTAACATTTGAAAGAGAATTTTTGGAGTTATTGTTACCTTAATGTTTAAATACTTTTGCCGTACTTAGTATATACTGGTTGTGTGTAGACCAATTTAACAGCTGTGATTTGTCGTTGTTGTAAGTGAGGACGTGAAAATTGAGGGTAATTTTGGTTTATTGTGAGGGAGATGAAACGGGCGAGATGACGGTAGCCAAACGCATTGTAATGGTCATGAATGTTTATAAGTTGACCGTGTGAGCAACTTGCTGGAGCCCGCAATCGGAAAGCAAAACCAGTCTACACTACAACAAGCAACCTTGAGTCGACTGCGTAAAGTCAAATATTTTAAGAACGTTTAATGATTTATTTAAAAAAAAACATAACTTTAACATAAAAACAGATATGACCTAATTTAACAGCAATAAACATTTATTTACAAGTAACACATGATATAATTATACAAACACTCAATTATGTTAGTAGCCTTAAATATGACAACTCGAATGTAAAACCATTTAAAAATTAATAAACGTCAAAAGCTTGTTGCACCAGTCCATGATTTACTCTTTTCTTCTTAGAATGTCCATCTTCAACAACCTTGATGGTTTGTTTGTTTGATTTTATTACATAAGTATCTTACAACGGATCGTAAGTGATAGGTAAAGGGTTTATAATTGATAGGTAAAGGCATATCTGAGGGGTGGCAGTACGGTTAGTCTTTGTCTCATGAGTCAGAAGTTCGAGTTCAAGTTTGAAAAAATGTGAATTTTCAAACTTGTAATTTCCAAGTCTAATTTTACACAAACACTACCTTTTGTGAATAACGCGAGTAGAGTGTTAGCATAACAATGATAAGAATAGTTCAGTTTTGTCAAAAACTATCATGGTCACTTACAATACGTATTCAAGAATATATGTTCTAAATAAACAAATCAAAAATGGTATTCTTGGTTTAATTCTTTGTATTGTTTTGTTTCCAGATGGTGTAACTTCTGCGGATCAAAAACCAAAAATTACACCTGATGCCAAACAAAAGCCACTTATTAAAGGCAAGACTATTACCTACCAGGCTGTACCAGAGGTCCATTTGAATTGCAGTGCCGGACAATCATGGGACAAGATTGTGATTGTAAGCAACAATCCCGTTTATCCTCAACCCAGCGTCCTTGTCACTCCATCACCGAAGAAAGGAAGCACTTCAATCGTAATTAAATACAATACCAAGTCTTTTGTGAAGGAAGTGAAAGTGAAATGCAAGGGAACAGGGAAGTCTTCTGATGAAGTTTCAATTGTCCAGCAATGTAAGTTATACCATTTGCTTTATATTTACAATAAAGTTGAGGTAGTAAACCCCATGAATAAACAGCCGTCTGAGTGTTACGTACTTCCGCAATGCTCAGAAACATTTAACGGAAGAACTTATCTGTGCGTCGCCATCAGTTGACAAGCTTTCGAAACCATCATTGAAGAAGACATGCAATGAGTGTAGGCTAGTTGAAAATTTCAAGAGGCCGAATCCTCAGATAATTGCAACGAGCGTTGAACGTTTATTTATCTGATCAATAAATGAATTAATAATAGATGAAAAAATGTTCAGTGGTCGTTGCGATTATCTGAGGAGTCAGCCTCTTCAGATTTTTTAAACCATGTTAGTTTTATAAATTCCAGGTGATGTTTGACGTCATCAGATAGAACTAGACAGCCCATCTTTTATCTCGTATATTATTGTTTAGTTGAAGTTACCACTAGAATGCTGACACTACATTCTATTTAGGGGAGTTGGTTTGATCCAATAGTGAAGATTTTAAATTTCAATTTTTCAAAATTGTGCTACTTTAAAATTATTAGGAGGTGCTCTGCTCGTGGTAGAGGCAGTGTGTTAAAAATTTAGGGAAGTAGCAGGACAATTATTTTCTTCCATTGAATGTTTTCTAATAGGTTGAAAGATTAAAAACTGACAATAGAAATTACTGTGATGACAGGCAATGGCCAGTTTAGACAGTGAGCATTTATTCCAGATTAGAAAAATTCTGTGATATCGCATATAATACATCTAACTAACGCTGCCTATTTGGTTTTTAATTACCCTAATATTTCGACATTTTGGAACATTTTTGCTTATGATATGCAACCCAAAGTTCGGGGCCGGATAGTTTTTTTTTATGGCCGCAATCAACCTCTGAGTTGCTGAATCTGTTTGGTTTTATCTTTTCTTCCTTCGTAATCATTATACTGACTTTGTATCATGGCAATAGGTTCAAGGTCTAATCATATCAAACGTAACCTATATTGTGATAAGTCATCTTTTAGTTTTTCATTACGGCGCCTATTTTTGTTTGAGATATTCCAATCGAGATTACAGCCACACAGCTTCCACGCAGAACGATTAACCCGGACACTATTTACACTGAGCTGTTATCAATATAATTACAGTGATAATTTTTTTTAACTTCACACAATAACAGATGGAACACAATAATACCCGGCGACATTATCTTTAGTTCAATCTTACTATGTCATGCTAACCCTTTGATCCCGTAATACAGTGAGATATTTTTACATTCCTCATAAGCATTTGTGATCACAATTAACAAGACTGAAGGTATATTTGACAAATACACATAAATCGTAAAAAAATTATACAGGCGTAAATGGAAACTACTAAAACAAAGAAATGCCTGTCCACAATACAATAACGCGTTAAAACCCACTTACACTTGCTTGGTGGAACTGGTGTAGTGCATTAAAAATGTCATGTTTTACATGACGAATCAAATTAGAAATATTCGGTTGCTTGAACTAAAGGAAAGAAACTACTTTTGTTGTTGTGCGAGAGCAGATTTCTGGCTTTTTTCATATGAAATCCTACCATGAATCGAAGGAATATTAAGTACGTTTCGTATATTCATATTTTCCTACCAAAAACTTGCATAAAACGTTATAAGCTTGAAAAAAACAAATACTTTCTATATTAATAGTTGAGTAGGAAAAGCCAATAGATGCACATGTATGACTCAGAAACGCAACGTTTCGGGATAATTACATACCGTTGGGATGCCAAAGAAATTTTTTTAGCAATTGCTAAACGTGGACATCAGACATACATTTTCAATTGTTTCTCAACGCATTCAAAGAACAAGGAAGGAAGGTTTTATAACAACAATAAATATGAATCTGTCAGCACTTCTCCCAATGGGAGCAGGGAAGAATGATTGTACAGTCAACTATTTGAGGGTCCAAAAAATAAAATTCCAAGCTTACCCAATTTTTCTCACCAGAGCCAGCACCTTTACATGGACAACCATCCAATGCTTGCATCCCAGGTGAAGAGAAGCCATTTATGTCACATTCCACCCTGAATGGATTTAGTTTTTGTTCTTGTTTTAAAATTTTCCTTTTTTCTTGTATGAAATGGAAAATCATTGCAACAAGCGTATTTTCTGATGCTGACTTTCAGCTATTCCTAAAAATGTGTTTTTGGCTTGACAACAGGTAGTAATAATCTCAACATGTCGCATTTCTGCGTTTACCTGCAGGCTTTTTCTATTCAACATTAATTTAGGAGCTTGTCTCACATTATAATAACCGTATTAGTAGTCACGTGACTTCTGCCTTTTTGAGTGTTGAACACTCAGAAAGTGTGAACACTTGTATGAACACTAGTAAACATGCTCCCGTCATAGAATCTGGACGAGAGGTGCTACATTATTTCTATCTTTAATTGTTGTACAGGCTCTTCAGAATGCTTTCTCAGGCTTGCAGCATCGTCATTGAGAGTAAAAATTCTAGGTTGTCACATTTAGTTGGCCTTCTTAGGCCCAAGTAGATTTTTAGAACCATGGGGTACGGTATCTAGCATCCGGTGTACCTCTTTTCCGGTTTTATTCATCGCATCCAGTTTCACACTTTTAGGACCCATACACAGTACGAATAATTCGAATACACCCACTGGTCTAAATACACTAATACATGTCTTTTTATTAGCTATAAAAACTCAAAAACGGCTTCCCACAGGAACAACCTCCCAAACTATACGATACCCACTACAAAATCTCCAATGAAACCAAGACATCACTCACTCCAGGACCTCTCCAAGGATATTATTCAACACGTCTTTCGTGAAAACAGGCTTTAAAAATACTGAATGGCAAAGCAGTTACTTAGCAACAATCACAAACAGGTTGTTGACATTTAAATTGCCCCAATGAACCAGATGACAACCTGAAAGTTTCAACACAGCCTAAATTCGAGATGCATTACAAACCGTGTCGCAGGGCAAATGTCATATACTGTTGAAGATCAAATATCACCCTGTTGATGGTCAAACATCACACACTGTTGATGGTCCTTCAAGCCAACGAAGGCTATATGACACTCAAAGGTAAATTTGTAAATTGTAAATTTGTAGAATATTTGTAAATTTTGTCTATTACCTCGTAGGGAATGAGGGGTAGGTTGACCAGTAGTTTTTAACAGTAATAAGCAATTACACTCGAATTGTTGTTAGAGACAGTGATGATCTAATGTCATACAATATACAGTGGCTCATGGGCAGTCAAGTAGAGTCTTGTAGCTAAACCAGTGCTAATGGAAAAGAAGCAAAACTGCTGTTCATAAAACAAGTGAACATGCTTGTGTTACTGGTAATGCAGCGAAAGCCAGAGAGCTCCCGTATGGAAAGAAAAAAATTTCTTGTCATTATGAAATTTTAAGACGGCTGCTTTTTGGTTGATCAGTTAAGATGAACAATGACTATCGAACTGGGAATTTCTTATTTCTTTCAGTCACAGTCTGTGAAGCAGATTCCATTTGTTATATCCCATGCATTGAAATCATAGTGTTTTATCCTGGGAAGACAAACTAGAAATTTCTATAGCACAAATCTTCAGATGGGTTATCAAAATGATATGTGGGATTTCCTAAGCCAAATCGTTGGTGACTATTTAGTAATGTTTTTATTATGCTAGTTTATGGAGTATCACGTAGTATTAGTTAAACAAAATTAACATTTCCTCCATAATTATTCTGTAGCCGTTTGATAAAATGTCAAAAATTAACACAGTATATCATAGCAGTAACTACTTGGCAACTTCCAATTATTTTTTCTATATTTTTACTTTTTAAGATATGCAACCCTTCATGTAGGAAAAAAATCAAATTGTATTTTAAGTTGGTTTACCGAAACAAGTTTTATTGATACAGATATTCTGGTTTTCAGATCAGACAGCCAATGTTAAAATTCTGAGTGCTAACAGCTCGGTGTTGGCTGGAGAAACGGTAACACTAGAATGCATCGCCGATGGAAATCCACTTCCTGAATATCAGTGGTACAACAAAACCAAAGATGGCAAGTTTGCAGGAATCAAAGGCGTAAACAAAGCCAGCGTCACTGTCACAACGCCAGAAGAATTCAACACAACAAATTTGCTCCAGTGCCAAGCTAGAAATAAGAATAATAAGTGGATAACGTCATCCATGCTAATGTCAGGTAAGGAAATTAGCTTTTATTAAATAAACATGCATTAATCGCTATTAATAATATAAATATTATGCTTTTGACTGACTACTGAAGATTTTTCTTGTAAATTCTTTTGCTTTCTCCATATTTACTACTTAAATTTCTAATTATGGGCTAACGAGCCGGGTGAAAATTCTGCAGGACACTTGCCCAGTTTCCTAGGCTCAGATATACTTATGACATACTATGTGACGTTTTGTTATGTATGAAGAAGAGTATGACGCCTGGCTCTGCACTCTGTACGCAACGGCCCTGCCCTTTTTGGGATAATGCCTTTTTTTAAGGCAAAATTTTTCCGACAACAGGAATAAAAGGCTGAAAAAATAAGGGGGAGGTAAAATAACAAGGCCCTCTAAAAAATAAATGATAACCTTGCCCCTTTTTTTTTAAAGTTGGTCTTGCCCTGTAGGGCATCTGTACATGCTACTGATTGCTGATTTATTTGTAATCCACAGTTTTCCAAAAACAAAACTCTCCTGAAATTTAGTGTACTGGACCGGAACACCAGATCCAAAATAGCTTATAGGTCTAAGTCATTTCAGGTATCTTCAATTTAGGTCATCTTGTAAATCAAGTAATGACTGATACCGCATGTTTTAATGCAGTATCCTAACCATTAAAAAGAATTGCACGATTTAAACAGTAAACTTTCGTTTCTTTATATAGGCTAAGCTTTGTTTTTCTCTTTTGATTGTTTGGTTGTTTGGTTTCATAAAAGTCAGAAAGTACAACCCAGATCAACGGGATAATTGTCTTAAAACAGTAAATTACACGAGTTTGTTAAAAGACCTATATTTGTCGTTCTGAATTTCGTAATTAGCCCTCAAAAATAGTGAAAAACCCATTTCAAAACGTCATGGACTTGATCGAGGATTCGATGGCCATCTACAGCTAGTTAATACTTATGAATGTTGAGTGTTCCAACCTTCATTTACAAAATCATTTCTGTAAAAATCCTTATAAAAAGCTAATTCCCTAAATTGTAGCTTTGGCTGTTCAACCATAGAACCCTGACGGCGGAGTATTTAAGTTTTCAGAGAGTCCACTCTCAGGTCTTTTACGGTAGTTCTATGGTTGCAGTGTTATGAAGCGCAGCAAGGAGGCTAGATGGTATGTTCCGTAGTGCCTTCTTAGGAAGCCGTAGCAAATTAGGAAAAAAAAAACAAGTACAAGATCGAACGTAGTCACATAATTCCGTCGCTATGTCATGGCTAAAATGAAAATACAGCAGTTACAGTTTGACGATTGCCAATACATGTTGCTCTTGGGTACTTTGTTATGTGGCGACAGCTTAGCGTGGGCTTTGTAAGAGCAATGTTTCACAGGATAACCATGTGCTTTTAAGTTCAAAGTTTAGTACGATGAGGTTACGTAAAATAAATGATTTCTCACTCATAGCTTCCCCCCCCCCCCCAGACTGCCCACTACTTGACCAGAAGGGACGCCATCCACTTGGCTGGATACGAAATTAATATCGTGACCCAGCCGGCTTAAGCAGTGGTGCACCACCTTGCGTGATTAGAAATGACATCATCACCCAGGCTGATTGTGTAAATTTTATCAAATTCTGTGGATATTCTGCCGAGAATCCAAGCTGGCTGTCCACATAGGAAGTAGCCATTTTGAAAAACAAGATGGCCGCCTTATTTGGAGTCGCGATTTTGAAAAACAGGATGGCCACTAATAGGCAATCGCCATTTTGAAAAACAAGATGGCCACCCATAGGTTGCAGCCATTTTCAAAATTCTAAATTAGTGACGTCATTAGAGAGGTGTGCGCCGCAGACATTTTTTCGGTGGCAGCATAAGTCATTATTCTTACGGCGGTGGAGTTGCTGTAAAGCATGAAAAAAAAAACAGTGGGGAAAAGGTTTAATTTACTTTTAGTAATGTGCAGTACGAAGTAGAAGTACGGAGCATCACATCATGTCTTTGTGTGTCTCCGTCTATCTAAATGATTACTTTTGAATATCATGTCAGATTCGTTTCAAATTATCCACATTACAGTCTTAACCAGACAGGCTGCTCGCGGCTACATGGCGTCGCTGGATGGTTTACCAAAGATGTCGATATCGGTCAGTAAATGCCACAATTACTCCTTGAGTGCAGCAATTTTGACCTTGTTGGCACGTAGTGACATATTGCATCACGCGATATTGCATCACGCGACATTTTCTTCTGTTTGGTTAAGAGTTTAATCTCTGCGTTTTTTTGTGGATTTACGTTTGTGAAGGAAGGGGCAACTTGAAATCTGGCATCATTAAGCCGACATTCGTGTTAGCATTTGGGGAAATTAGTCGACAATTATTATACAGCTAAAAACGTTTGGCAACAACACGACCCTAAAAGCCTGCATGTTCATTTCTCAATGAATAACTGAAAGCCATTCAACTCATACATTAGCCGACATGCCCTCGTCGTTTCTTATTACATGAGATGCACAAATTCAGGCCAATATAACGAAGGTAGTGTAGGCAACAGGTAGCCTACGACGGATGAATGTTAGTACATCATTTAGTGAAGACTAAACGTTATGAAACATGGGCCGACGTCAATAGAGTGAGCGAACCGACAGATTTGGCATGTAGTGTCTTGATTTGTAATGGAAACCCTTTTATACATTAAACACCAACGTGGCCTTTTGCAGAACTTACATGTTTTACTTCTAGGTTTTGAAACCAGTCTGTAATTTTCAACACATAATTAACAGACCATTTGAAACATATTGAACACATTTTTTAATTGTGTTATTTTTTTCTGCTCTTATAAATTTTAGTGAATGCAACAGTCTTTCCTGCTCCAAGAATTGAACCCATCTCTAAGCCAACCGACAGGACAACAACCAAATTCACATATTTGGAGACTCCTTTGGTTGAAGTAAAATGCTCTTTGCCAGTTCCTATTCCTAAAGACGTAGAATTAAAGATGGAATATAAACAGGATATCGGTAATCCAGTCTTCAAAGAAGTGAAAGTTACAGTCGCTCCCCATGGAAATGCACAAACTATGAAGTTCATTTATAACCCTAAAATATTCATTGAACAAATAACAGTAACTTGCGTTGCTGTTAATAAGACAACATCCAATGAGAAGTCGCAAACACAAGTGGTTATCGAACAGAAATGTGAGTATTTTAGTCTTAAACAGATTACACTGAAAACGGGTATAGTAAATAAATACTTGAATGTTTTGTTGAAAGTTTGTCCCTAGTTATGTATGCATTGCGGAAAAAGCAGCCAATACAGAAAAGAGGGCTGGTGGTTGTTTGGAAATAACCCAATTGACTAGTTTAAATAACCTTGTTATTAAAGAAAAACCAGCAATGATGCAAAATAAAAGACGAACAACGTTTTGAAAATATTCAATTTTAGTCATCAGGTTTATGAATTAGAATTTTAAAACATGACAAGGCCATTAGTCATCACATGTTTAAAAGCATAACACAATAATTTTAAAAGAATAAAAAGCCGAAACCACCATTTCTCCTCTCATAAGAGGCAGAAAATGGTGGCCGAAATGTATGACCGGAACTGCTCCTTGGAAATCCAAGTTGCAAGTCAAGGTGTATTAAAATCGGGTCATACGGTTTCAAAGGTATGGTCCATTCGTAACACCTATGCGGGTTGCGTATTATGCATCGAAAATGTATCAAGTTTAGGATTTTTTATTACAGGGATATATTCGATAAGATATTTATTGATTGTCTGGTACTAAATGATTGAGGATTGGGAGTTTACGCGTATGGATTTCAAGCGTTTCGAGATTAATACGGGCTGTAGTGTGTTTTTCTGGAAACAAGATTTGGTCCGTGTCCAAGGTGGGGGTGTGGCCTGTTGCGAATTTATCAGGTAACGTACCTTTTGAAAGGCAATGTTGTACGAATGAATTGGTTTCGACTTTTAATTTAAAGTTAGATTTTTAGGATGCCATGCGTTCCTTCAAGCAGTGAGGTCAGCTAAGCTTGACTCGAAGGAATGTCAGCAGGAAACAAGAAATCTTCGACCCATCAACAAAGCAGACTGAAATTGGTGGTTCCAGCCTGGTTTGGTCGGTCGAAGGCTGTTAGTTTTCTACGGTCATTCCTCGCGTCTAACTTGGGTTCTCGATCTTGCTTGAAATTTTAAGACGGCTGCTCTTGAGTTGATCAGTTAAGATGAACAATGACTGTCGAAATTGGTATTTCTTATTTCTTCAGTCACAGTCCGTGAAATATGTGGGATGTCCTATGCCAAATCGTTGACGACTATTTAGAAAAGTTTTTTATTACACTAGTTTTATGGGGCATCTCATAGTATTAGTTAAACAAGAATAACATTTCCTCCATAATTAATCTGTTGGATAGCCATTGGATAAGACATCAGAAATAAATATATCAATACAGCAACAGAGTCCAACTTTGCACCTTCCAATTATTATTTCAATATTCTTACCTTTTTAAGATATGCAACCCTTCATTTAGGAACACATGCAAATTGTATTTTAATTTGGTTTACTGGAACAAGTTTTATTGATACAAATATTTTGGCTTTCAGATCAGACAGCCAATGTCAAAATTCTGAGTGCTAATAGCTCGGTGTTTGCCGGAGAAAAGGTAACACTAGAATGCATTGCCGATGGAAATCCACTTCCTGAATATCAGTGGTACAACAAAACCGAAGATGGCAAGTTTACAGAAATCAAAAATGGAAACAAAGCCATCATCGTTGTCACAACACCAGAAGAATTCAACACGACAAGTTTGCTCCAGTGCCGCGCTAGAAATAAAAATAATAAGTGGATAACGTCATCCATGTTGATGTCAGGTAAGAAATATAGCTTTTATGAAATAAACA